>JAIUZE010018403.1:0-20542 GCA_022085475.1 Heliosperma pusillum
GTAGGATAGTTCACTTCATGAACTCTCAACTGTCTCGAAGCATAAGCCACCACTTTCCTACTTTGCATAAGAACACAACCCAAACCCATCTTAGAAGCGTCACAATAGACATCAAAGTCTACTCCATCTTCAGGCAAAGTCAACACCGGAGCGGTAGTTAACCGTTTCTTTAACTCTTGAAACGCAGCTTCATAAGCTTCATTCCATAGGAACTTGGTTTCCTTCTTCAACAACTGGGTCATTGGTCTAGCAAGCTTAGAGAAATCCTTGACAAATCTTCGGTAATAACCAGCTAAACCAAGAAAACTTCGAATTTCTCTAATATCGGTCGGACTCTTCAAATCCACCACAGCTTCAATCTTTGAAAGATCCACCATTACACCTTCTTAAGGAATCACATGCCCAAGAAAGGAAACCTTAGGTAACCAAAATTCACACTTGGAGAACTTAGCATACCACTTCTGACGATGAAGAACACCCAAAATAGTCCTTAGATGAATAGCATGCTCTTCCTCGGACTTGGAGAAAATAAGAATATCGTCAATGAACACAACCACACACTTGTCAAGATACTCACTAAATGTGCGGTTCATTTGGTCCATAAAGATAGCGGGAGCATTCGTCAATCCAAATGGCATCACCTTAAACTCATAATGACCATACCTTGTACTAAAAGCAGTCTTCGGAATATCAACATCACGAACGGGAATTTGTTGATAACCGGATCTCAAATCAATCTTGGAAAAAGTAGAAGCACCCTTTAGTTGATCAAACAAATCCTCAATTCTTGGCAAAGGATACCTATTCTTAATTGTAATTCGATTCAATTCACGATAATCAATACAAAGTCTCATAGAACCATCTTTCTTCTTCACAAAAAGAACGGGAGCACCCCAAGGCGAGGCACTTGGTCAAATAAAACCTTTCTCAATCATATCATCAAGCTGTTTCCTTAATTCCTTCAATTCGGTCGGAGCCATACGGTAAGGAGCTTTGGATATGGGTCCAGAACCAGGTACAAGATCAATAGAGAACTCAACATCACCCTCGGGAGGAATCCCGGGCAATTCTTCACGGAATACATCAACGAATTCTCGAACAATAGGCACATCTTCAATACTTGGCAAAGAGGTAGTTGAAGAAGTCACAATACACAAGTATGCTTGGTGACCCTTTCTAACCATACTTACCAATTTCATAGCGGAAATCAAAGACACACCTTTTCGAGGATGAGATCCCTTATAGGTTATTCTAACTCCTAAAGGACTCTTTAAATGAATCTTTTGATCACGACACTCGAACCTAGCATGGTACAACGCTAACCAATCGATACCTAGAATTATATCGAACTCTCCTAGAGGAAACTTAAGGAGATTAGCTGGAAAGATAGAACCCGCAATAGATATTGAGACATTAGGATAAAGAGTAGAACAAGATATGATATCTCCGGATGGTAAGGAATGGGAGTATCCTCACTAGATGTAGGCTTGATAGATAATTTATTAGCATAAGTCGAAGACACAAAAGACATAGAAGCATCGGTATCAAAAAGAATAAGACACGGTTGCTCTAAGATTGAGAACTTACCCGTAATGATCTCCGGATGAGCGTCGGCTTCGGCACGGCTCATAACAAAGATAGAACCCTTAGGTTTAGCAGGAGGAGGGGGCAACTTTCGATCGGGGCAATCCTCATAACGGTGACCACCCTTTTGACAAAAGTAGCAAATATAAGGTCGGTTGGAACAAGACACACCGGGGTGGTGTGGAAGTCTACAACGGTTGCATTGGCGACCTTGAGCTTGAGCCTGAGGAGCATAAGGCCTATGAGCCACATTAGAAGTAGGTCGAGGAAAGAAAGGAGCGGGAGCTCTTGTATTTGCATTGTAAGGAGGATTGAATCTCCTCTTGTTAGCATAAGAGTTAGAAGGAGACGGAATAAACGGTCTATTCCCAAAAACATTTGGTCTTGGAGTGAAAGAAGGAGAGGGATTATTCATCAAAGCTTCATCTCTAATAGCCTTCATGGAATTCTCGGCCCACAAGGCATCATCATAAAGATCCCCAAAGGAAGTAGTATTCCTTCTCACTTTACTTTGAAGAACGGCACTCAGCTTGTTACGGTAATAGAAGGCTCGGCCCTCGTCATCTCGGATAAGCCTCGGAGCAAAATGAGCAAGCTTGTTGAACTCCGTAATAAAGTCTTGCGCAGACAAGTTGCCTTGCTTAAAGTCAATAAACTCGTTGAGCCTTTGTTGCTTAAGCTCGTTAGAATAGAATCTACCTTCCACTAGAGCTTTGAAACAAGTTCAATTGAAGTCATCTTCGAGAGTAGCGGTGGCACTAGTGATAGCCCACCAATTATCAACTTCCCTTACAAGGAAGTGCTTTGCGATCCTCACCTTGTCCTCTTCACGGACTTGGTATAGATCAAACTGCTTCTCCATCTCACGGAACCATTCAAATAACTCCGTAGGGTCCGGTTCTCCACCGTAGGGTATAATCTTACTTCTAGCTATTTGCCCAGCTACCCAAGCGTAGCCTCCCTGATGGTTATCTTCTCTACGAGGGGGAATCTGGTTGGCTTGAGCTAAAGCCGCATCCTTTTGATTCTTCAACACTTGAGTAAGAGCTTCCAACATGACATTCTCTACTACTCGTGGTCTAACCATCTTCATAAGAAACAAAAACAAATTAAGTTACTCCTATCAATTAGCATAATCAAATAGACTACCAAGTAAAGTCCTTAACTTCTACCCATCTCTCATTTATTATTTCAAGGTCAAGTAGTTTAAGTTTAGGGTTCACGTGTGTGGGTCGGGAGCGATAAAGCTCTGATACCAACTGTGACAACCCTCGCGAATGCGGAAATAAAAACATACAAGCATGTGATTTAATTGGCGGAAATACGGTATTTTAAAAACCTTTATACATGCAAGATAGAAAATATGAGGTGTGTCAAATATTACAAACCAAAGTACGAAATATACTACAACAAGAGATGTAGTCTCTCCAAATGTTATCAAAGTAAAAGTGATTAGCAAACAAGCTAAATAACATCTAGAGGTGTTTCATCCAGGGACAACGCCCGCTAGCTCAAACCCGAACCCAAAATACCAAGCAAAATGCCATCCATGCAAGCAAGCTGTTCATCCATCAAAAACATGAATGCCACAGTCAGTGGGGAGTAACTCCGGGTTCTCCCAGCCCTATCACATTAAACGTACATAAAAGGAAATACAAAAGTAGAAGCATCCATATATAGATATACATGTGAAATACGATAAGGATAGATAGGCAATTCAATATTAATGATAAGAGCATATGGAATACAAATCCGAATCCATCATGTTATACAAAGACTCGGGGAAGACACTCTTTGGCAACCGAATACGCTCACTAGGGCTTGCATCTCACCGTTAGTGGTATAAGTTTGATAAGATTGAGACTCGACAAACAAACCATGCCAAGTCATGTGAAGATCATAATAAATCAATCATATAATCATTCATCCAGACATACAATACATTGACGACCTCTTTCACGGTAGACGAAACGCACTAGCACCGTGTACATGGCAAGAATGATTAAAATCGCATCCACGGGATGACATTTCCCTGAACGCATACACGATGACATTTCGTATATGTAGACTAATTTCCTCCTGGTAGGACGACGATAATAATACGGTTCCTAGTCTAAACCTGGCCAGACTCTCGGAATAAACGTGTTCCAATTTGACAAGCGATGACATTTCGCATCCAAGACTCGGTTAATCATTGACGCCGAGTACCCAAAATTCGGTCGATAATTCACGAAAGAGGCGGAAAAGAGCACAAGCATCAAAACAAGCGGTACGCTACATGCCAATGACACCCCCTCGCAAGTACACAACATTTGACGGCCGGGTCGATCAACGCAAAACGTTCACCTCCCAACAACGTCGTCGTATGCCCACTAACACATGCAATTAAGAAGTAAGGATACATCCCCGTTCCGACATTCCAGCCTTACGAACGTGGTGGTAGCCAAGGGAATGAGAGTACAAAGCACATAACAAAATAGTGCTTAAACCGTAACATTTGTAAAAACCGACTCAAAGTGGGACATAACAAAAACCGTCACAAAATATGCGATACAAGCGAATGAAATATCATATATTCAAAACATTAATATTTAAACTCATTACGTAAATTTTTACGATAAATGAACTATCGAAAATATTATAAATGAAATCGTAAACAAGAAATACAAACACCTTCCAGCAGGTCCCAGCCAGTCAGGTGGACCGGCTGCCGGCCACCCGGCTGGTACCTTTAGTCATATGAAAAACCAAGTGAAAATACAGTGTGTCCCAGCCGGTCAAGGGGACCGGCTGCCGGCTACCCGGCTGCAACCAAAGGCACATGAGAAAAACCATGGCAAAGTGTAGGGGTGTCTCAGCCGGTCGGCCGGCTGAGACGTATTTCATGCATCAAAATTACGTAACACACAAAATATACAGTCACTGCCCCAGCCGGTACGCTGACCGGATGCCGGTCGGCCGGCTTGGGTCAACTTCACAAGATAATTGCCATTTTCACTAAGGATAAACATTTAACAATTATCGACTATCATCATAAATCATCAATTCTCATATCGATTCTCAACAAACAAAAAGTATCATCATCAACACAATTACTAAGCTTACTAATCATATCCTAAATACGATTCCTAGTGTAGAAAACACGTAAAACACGTAAATGATATCGAGTAACCCTTCACCGTTACCTTTTTGCGTCTTCAGTCCGCGTCAAGGTCCTCTTCAATCAAGAAGTAGTCTTTGTCGGGATCTTGGAGGTCACCACCTACAAATAGTTAATAAAAGATGAATATACTTCACCTTGAGAAAGACGGAAAGTTTGAAAAGCGAGAAAGACGATAATTTTATTACCAATACGGATAGAGGAAGATAAGAGGGGAAGAATAAGACGAACTTACGTGAATTTGAGCGAGAAATGAGAGAGTTATGACGATTATAAGACGGATCAAAAATGGAAGCAAAGTTTTGGTTGATTTCTTAGAGAGGAAGAAGGTGTTTGAGTTGTGTGAGTGAATTAGGTTACAGGGGAGTATATGTAGAGTAAGTGGAAAAAGTCAAGAAAAGTCAAAGACGCCTTAAGACGGGATTCACTTGAAATCTCACGTAAAATCCAAATTTGAACTCGGAAATTCTAAATTCGACACGGGAAATTTAATTCTAAACTAAAACTAAATTTCGCTGAAAAGTATCCGTAAAAAAATATTTTTACTATAAAAATAGGGTACAATTGCGGGTGTTACATAGACACTGCACCAGCTTTCTTTGGCGCTATCTCAACTTCAAGTGAACTTGGTCGAGTGTCTGAAACCACTCGGTCCAGTCACGCGCACTCGATCCTGTACACATCGTACTCGCTCAAGTTCCCAAAAACAGTAGCTACCCAAATTGATACGAAAATGTACTTGCTCGAGTGAACATTACACTCGGTCGAATACGACCTACTAGGTTGACTATTTACAATGTATTATGCCTCGGTAGAGGTAAACTACTCCACATTTTATTATGCCCTAGTAGAGGTAAACTACCACCCTCCCACCACTAATTCCACCCTCCCCCCCTCCACATCAACTTCGGGCAACTACTCCACAATGTATTAATCCCCGGTAGAGGTAAACTAAGTTATCGGTGATTTGAGAAACTTTATCTACAGTGATTAATTGCCAACGTGGTTGAGTGATTACCTCGAGGGATTATTTGTTAGTTCCTTGTGGTTTGTATCGTATAGTAGTTTGTATCATGTTTTCAACAGATGTTTGTAGCATAATTTTTAACATAATTCATATCATATTTTACATCGTATTTTATATAGTAGTATGTATCGTATTTTCTATCGTATTTTAGATTGTATTTTATATCATAGTTGGTATCATATTTAGTATCGTAATTGGTATTTTATTCTCTAACGTATTTGGTATCGTCGTGTGTACCGTAATTTTACTAAAGTTTACCTTAATCCTTAAACATAGTTTGTATCGTGATTTTGTTTTTAAAAATTAAAAACGTCTAATATTGAAATCTGTAATTAAAATTAAAACATAACAACGAATTTCATAAATAAAGTCTACAAACAGATACAAAGTCCACAATAACGAGACTTCTATATAAAATAACACAACATACTAAATGGCCACACCTACTCATATGTACTACTTTCACCACGATCAGTACCAACGTTAGTGGTGGCACCATGACAACGACCATAACCACCAGTAACAAAGTTAGTACTAGCACCTTGAAAACAAGGACCACCTTGATCATAATTTGGTCGACTGGCACCAGGTCCACGACCACGAGGCACATGAAACAGACGATAATCTGAAAGAACCAAAACTACTCTCTCCCATCTCGATCAAGTCCGCCTCAACTAATCTATCCGGCAAGGCATGATAATTTGCATGAATACATTAAAATCTCACTACAACAAAAGAAAAAAAAATAAAACATCTTCAACCAGAGGTTTAGCTCGGCAGTAACATCATCTGTGACTTCTAGGGTACCAACGTGCTCAGGATCTATGATGAGGGGGTGAGAGATTGAGCATAACAATTAGCGTAGTGAGGGTCCATTTTACTTGGGATCGAAACCCGACAATAATCTAACATAATGGTAAAATCGATGATCATCGATATGGTTCCATGGATGATCCGCGTAGTGACCGTAGTCTACCTTGTACCCAATACCCAAACCTGGACAATGGACAATTCTACGACCCATTGGTCACGTCACCACTTATTGGT
This sequence comes from Heliosperma pusillum, assembly GCA_022085475.1. Classification (NCBI taxonomy): domain Eukaryota; kingdom Viridiplantae; phylum Streptophyta; class Magnoliopsida; order Caryophyllales; family Caryophyllaceae; genus Heliosperma; species Heliosperma pusillum. The sequence goes on from JAIUZE010018403.1 coordinate 6,819, forward strand.
ACCCAAATTGTTGAAGAAAACGATTCAGCTAGTATGCTTCAACAATGTTCATGAATCAGATGAATCTAAAAAACAGGTGAAATAATACTACCTTTTCTGTCCCATACCAAATGTCCCCCACCTTAACGAAGCCGAATTAAGTACATATAACTAGTGACGATACACAATCAGCTTTGACCTAAACTAAATAAAAGAACCAACGTAACTCCAACACCGCAATTTAGGTCAGCAAGTTTGCCCAATAGTGGGCCAAGTCTAAAAAGAGGGACGTACTCAAATATCAACGCATGCATCAACGATAAGCATCCAACAATGGTCTGCACACCAACACGGGTAGACATTTTTCTAGTTATCGATACATGTAAGCTAGTGTACCAGTATTCCAAGCATAGGACCCGATACTTTATTTATCACTCAGCAAGGGGAACGACGCTAAAAATATTCTATATCACGATATGTCAACGAAGAGCGTAGACCCTAAGACCAATGTCATATACCCCCTTACAAAGTAATAAATTAACCCAAAATTTTCCACATTCTTTACTGTCTCCGTCCACACTTGTATGTAGATATGGAAGACGAAATAAGGACCTCCTACACTGCCTCAACCAATAATAAGCTTCTTTTTCAGGCAGTTTATGACCACATTGTTGCTTGTTTCCGTCATGGCCAACATGAATATATTCTGTCCCAGAGCTTGTACTAATCTTCCTACAGTATCCATGCCCACTTCATAAATGGCCAAGGTGGAGATATTGGTAGCAACTCTGGAGGATGGTGGATTATTGGAGCATGTATCTGATAGGCTTTATAATTTCAAGTCGACTAGACAATAAGACCTCATGGGTGGATAGTAATAGCTACATTTAAGAACTATTCTAGTCAGGATTCTTCATCTTTTTAGTTTCCACAGTATCCATCATGTATTTCATGAAAGACTTGTTTTGCTCCATCGGGCTCTTGGCATATCAAGTATGGTTCAACCTGAGAGTTTTTGAGCAAGGTATTTTTTATTATAGTATAGGTAGAAGCTTTAATCTTGAAGGCTTTTGCCTCATTCCATCCTTGTGGGAGTATACTTCGCAGGAACCAATCATAACATTGTTTGGTCCAAGAATTTGTGTCAAAAATGATATGACATACCTTATCAAGTTTCAAGATAACAAGATCAAGTAGATATTACCAAGTATTGCAGGACTAAAATTTGATCTAGGGTTGGCTAGAGCATCAGCCTAGGTATTCAAGTCTCTGGATACCGGCTCATTTTCAAAAGAAATAACCTTTTTTAAAAGTATTTTTTGACATATTCCAAATATGATACCACTTTTGAATCCTTTGCTGAATAAGTTCCATTAATTTAATTGACAAAAGAGGAAGTCAATTTTACCTTTATATGTTGCACACCAAGGTTTATACTTACCATGAGCCATGTTACGAAAGCTTTATACTCAGCTTTGGTTTTGGCACCTCTGAATTCACGGCTTTCAGCGTATGCTATTATCTCCCCTTGTGGCAATTTTAGTACTTAACCCAGTCATGTCCCCCGCATAGTGGTTGCCCCATTATTGAACATGATTCATTCAAGGCCTATGGCCTCCGTGTTTAATTGGATGACATTTTGTTTTCTCGATTTTTCGTTACGTAGGGCTGAAATCAGCCACGGTCTCTTAAACTAGCTCGGGATTTTCTTGTTGTCCTGGGTTCAAAGGTTATATCACAGGTGAAGCTGGACTGACAACTTGACCATGTTGCATGACAATTCAGGCATCCTCATGACCGACCTAATAATAAGGTTTGTTTAGTTTTAAAACTTATTTGTCAAGCCTCCTTTTTTCTTTCGCTTGGGACTCCTCCTTCTTTCCTTCGCTTGGGACTCACTCCATCAGAACCACCAATGGATTCTTCTTTTTACCTGTACTATAATGGGGTAACACTCATAGTAGGGATGAAGCATAGTATATGACATAATTATTAAAGGTACAAAATATTTTACATACCTCATTTTCCACATCTAGTAAATTCTTAGTTATATAGTGCATAGAGTGTTGCTGACCATTATCTTCCTTGGCTAGGACTACATTGACTATTGTCTCAATCACGAGAATGTAAAATGATAGTGGTTCTCCTTGGTTTGGCTTGACTATTAATAGAAGAAGAAGAAAGATACTTTGTAATATAGTCACATGATCTGGAGTCAATATGAACTAAATATTCTTTATTTGCAAGGAGGTTTTAACAAGTTTTCATGTTTCCGAGGGTCTGGAAAAGAATCTATTTAAGGCTGAAACTTTTATAGCCAACTTCTGGATATCCTTGGCTGACAAGGATGATCCCAATTTCCTTATATGTGAAGGACAACCCTTATGTTTTTTTTGTTACCATGTAACATATAAGCTTACCACAAGGTATAAAAAGTTTCACTTGGCAGAACTGAAAATTTGTATCAGATCTTTCAAAGTACACAAAGGTACACAATTCACGCTTACTAACTGGTCAAGCTATATTTTGTCTCTAATCATGTTCATGTTTTATCAAACGATAATAGTGACAGTTCTTTTTGGGTTTAGATTTTCTAACTTTATGTTAGACAAGTTTGATACATAAAAGGAAATGTTTACTATGAGTATTCATATGGGGACCCATTCATCTACTATGAAAATAGAGCTAAGCAATTACGTTGATTTATCTTTCAAAACATCAGTAAGGTCAGGTTTGACTTCATCTCTCAGAAAGTCAGGCCAAGAATGGCCAAAGCTATCATATGCAAGATAGTTAACATATAAAAACATGTGTTATTTATTTTGAAACAATACTACGATGAAATATTTATTTAATTATTATACGAAAGACTTACATGTGCAGGGATATTTGAAATCGTTTATGATTCAATCATGCGCTATTACATGATATATATATAGTGCTGGTTAGAAATCCATGTCCTGGGGATATCTTCATGAATTACCAATGCATTGATGGAGTATCATAAACATTTTAGATTTAGGTCTGACCAGGATACAAATTTAATGGCAAGCTAGTCTACTTTAAGCCTAATCTTCTTTAAGGCGTTTATTAGGACTCTTTGTACAAAGGTTGTCGAAAATATGGATGCTATGACCAGTCCATCATGTAACATGTCTTCTAAGACCTTCATGTCATATTATCCAGGGTGACAGATTAACTTTTTTAATCTAAAAATAGTTGTTTAACGTGATCTCTATAGCTTTTAATGGATATTAAAGGTGTCCAGGCTTGATCAAGTGAACAACTTCTTTCCTGAGAGTCATGCAACACTTTGCCGTCCTTACTTTGAATGTTATAGACCCTTTCGTGTCTAACTCCAGGCTTGGAAGAAGCATTCAAGGTTGAATAGGTCGTCCAAACGTATAATAACGTTCAAACCTGCAATAATAATTCTCAGAAATAAATTTTAAGCTTGTTCAGTACTTCAGACTAAATTGTCTCTCAAGCTTGGACTTGAATTTCAAGGTTGCATTTCCTGAACACATCTAAGTTATTATGATAACGAAAAATTTTAGAATAAAAGCCACATCACTTAAATATTAATATTCGTTGTTTATATTTTTGCGAAACTTATTTTTCGAATTGAGAAAGACTTATCTATGAATCTCTTTAGCAACAATCATGCATTCGAATTATGCGTTCTCTTGGGAGATATTTTACATTGCCGCATCTATGGTCATTGGAAGGGCTCCTAACATTTCTTTTTTTAAAGCGTGCAGTCATCGAACGTTTGTATAAATTTTTCTGGTCCATTTGGACATTAGTATATTCTTCTACCAATTCTTAAGGCTTTTGAATTTGTGGATAAGAAAATTTCTTGTCAATATTGTAGTAGGATTGATAAACTAGTTAACCTACAATGGGCGCCAATTATATTATTTTGTGTGATATTAATGCAGGGAAAGAATTACTACAATAAAATAACATGGAGGGTTAACTAGTATGACTATGTAGGGAAAGTGAAAGCAAAGAACAGTAAAAAGAAGAAAATATGCAAATATATTTACGTGGAAACTCTAAAATTGTATGAAAATCACAGGCACAAATCCAAGATTATATTTTAGTGATATTTTTATGTAATTGTAGAATAATTGTGTAATGATAAGTAATTTATGTAATGTTTGATGAAGTTGAGGTGTTGAATGATGATAGAATGAGCAAAATAAGCCTCCTTTCCTTCAAATATTTTCTAGTTTGAACTCTCTTTTTCAAACTAACAAATATGCTCTCCATAGGATGAGAGTCCTTGTATTTTCATTTCTTTGAGACACAAGGTACTTTATCTTCCCTTGAACTTGAGTTACCTTCTTCAAATGATTAGGATTCAAGAATTGTTCCTCATGAATTCAGTTTTGGGGTTGTAGCAGAATCAGATATAACCCTAGATTCTGCATTTTAGGTTGGATTGAAGTTACAGCTTCATCAGTTATAACCTTAGTTTCCAAATTTTTGTTTTGAGAGGAAATTGTAGTATCATCAACTATAACCTGAGCTCCCTTTCCTTTATCATTTGAAGGGTTTTCTATAATTTGTGCCTTCAACTTCCTTTTCTTCTACATTCAACTCAGGAGGATCATCCGTGGACAACCAGAAATCTGGTTCACTTTCATTTTCTTCTTCATCTTGTATAAGCTTATCAAAAGAGTCATTCTGGTAAAAAAATAAAACATGAACACTTTCTTCATTGCACAATGTTATTTTGTTAAAACCTTGTAAGCCTTGTTATGATCTGAATATTCGATAAGAATAGCCTTGTTACTTCTAGGATCAATTTGCCCAACCTATTTTTCTCATTATTGTGTACAAAGCATTTACTCCCAAAACAACGCAAATGGGATATTTTAGGTTTTCGACCTCTAAGAAATTCATAAAGGATTTTCTTATAAATAAGTCTGATCAAAGCACGTTAATGAAGGTTTTCGACCTCCTGGCTTATGCCCAAAAGTTACGAGGTAGACCACTACACAAAAGCATGGTACGAGCCATGTCCTATATTGTCCTATTCATACGTTCAACGACACCATTATGTTGTGGATTACGTGGTTCAATAAAGGCATGATTGTCAAATTCTGTGTCGTGATGAGTACGAATAGATATGAGGTTAGACCTATACTTGTTTTGGACGAGTTTCATGAGACACGAAAAATCATCGAAGGTCTCGTCTTTTAATTTCAAGTAGATAAGCCAGACAAACCTTGAATATTCATCAACTAGAACGAAAACATACCTTGATTCACCTCTACTTCCCACCTTCATCGGGACACATACATCCATGTGTGCAAGTTCTAGTGGATCATTAGTACTTACGACTCTCTTAGGTTTGAATGATGATCTTACGTTCTTGCACCGAGCACATCTATCAGTTAGCCTTTCTTGATCAAATATGATTAAGGGTAATCATTCAACCAAATCCCATCTTTTGAATTAATTCAAAATTGGAGAGCATATGTGTCCAAAACTTTTGTGTCAGAGACATGGGTCGTCGAAGGGTTATTTCATGCATGAGAAGGAGTTAGTAGTAATAATATTTAAATCAACCATATACACATTCCTTTTTTTTTTTATTGAATTTCAAGAATAACACTACTAGTTCACTCAATTATTATGCGACAAGCAACCAGAATGAAAGACTACTTTGTTTCCTTTGTGTCACATTTGAGATATACATATGTTGAACCAGGATTCATCCTGGCCAGTAACACATGCGACATGCAATTCCCACCATGGTAAGCAAGGCAATAATATTTTATATTAAAGGATTCATCTCATACACATGCATCGGCCAGGAAGAAAAGCCAGGGAAAGGTCATTATTTGGCTAGGCCTCTAAAGAACGCACACATTGGATACCACATACACACGTTAGGCGATGAACTACAAGAAAGATGCCAGTTCTTATCTTCATGAAAACACTTATTCAAACCGCCTACAAATATAGACGCACATCCAACTACACATAGAATCCCTATATGACAGTTGCAAAGAAGAAGGGAACGCGCAGGAGAATAGGTCATGAGCCCTATTCTTTAGCAACGTTCACTTAAACAAAAAAATTAGTCGTTGAAAGGAAGGAAAGATGATTATAAATAGGAGGAAGGGAAACAGGAAAAGGGGTACCTCAACTCTCTAAGCTCTCACACAACAAAAATTAATTATTTATTTATCAATATATTTATCACTACCTAGTCAAATTTTTAGCCCGATTCCAAGCAACCTTGTATCCTCGCCTACTCAATCCAAATATAGTAAAAAATTTCCAAGCTTGGTACGTGTGGTTTTTTCCCTTATTACTAGGGTTTTTAAACTTATAAATCCTTGTGTGACTCACGTTTATTTACTCTTGTTTATTTGCATTGTCGATCAAGTGTTGTTTGGGCTAGATAACCCTGACACAAATTTATTCCAAGCTTGATAATACCCTTTGTGTAAAATCGTGCTAAAACAATTGGCGTCCACCGTGGGGCATCTAGCTCAAAAATAACTAAAAACCAATCACAAACAAATCTCTTACATAACAAATGGCTAGAGAGACAGTTGAGCAAAAGTTGGCTGCCACCAAACAACAACACTCCTGGAAATGGAAGAACTAAAAACAAAAATGGCTGAGGCTGAGGCAGAAGTCCAGAAACTGAAGGAATCTGAGTCCTACCTGAGGCAAACATTAGAGAACAAGGCTTCAGACTCAAAATCAAAAATTCAACCAGGAACCTCATTCTCCTCAATCATCAAGAACATCGACTTTTCCATAGTACTCCAACTCCAGGAAAAACCAAGGCCACAGATCTTGAATCTGACTCAGATGATATCTCAAATGAAGATGTTACACTAGAGTAGACAGGCGCAGCCATAATGAAGTCAATGGTCCTAGAAATCAAAACAACTTACGAGAATTTTGAAAAAAATACCAGGAGTGCCTGCCAATCTAGAAGAGGCAAACCCTGAAAGTTATGTTGATTCTCCCTTCATAGAGGATACAACCAGGGTAGACCTACCAACAAAACTCATGGTTCCATCAATGATAAACTATGATGGAACTACGGATCCCCAAAATCATGTAGCATACTACAAGCAAAGATATAAGAAAAGAATGATGTCAGCATCAATACCTAGTGTGCTACGACAAGTATGCATGTGCAAAGGCTTTGGAACGACCCTCTCAGGGACTGCTTTGCAATAGAATATAAACTTGCCAAATGTTGGTTAATTCATTCAATCACCAATTTTCCAGCAACAAGGAACTTGAACAAAGATCCAAAGATTTATACAGCATCAAGCAAAAATCAGATGAAACGATCAGGGCGTTCCTAACAAAATTTAACAAAGAAAGGGTGTCAATCCCCAGATGCAATGTTGGGACTGCTGTGGAGGCGTTCAGGAAAGGACTACCATTGGATAGTGATCTCTACGATGAGCTTACCAAGCACCCCTGCCATAGTTTTGATGATTTCCAAGCAAAAGCACTTGGATATATCGTGCTTAAAGAGGATAAGAGCTTCAAGACAGAAACAACGACTGGCAACGCAGGCTACGTGCCATCTAAAAGAAAAAGCTCCGGGAACGGAGGAAGCAATTTCAGGCCATATCCCAACTCTAGACCTGAAAGATCAGAAGTCTACTATGCACATGAACAACCAGGTAATTCATATACTTTCCCGCATGTTCGGGAATATAACTTTTCAGTTGATATTGCAGGAATTATCAAAAGGCTAGACAACACGGCAGACATTCTCAAGTGGCCAAAGAAGATCGACAACCCCAGTTCCAGGAAAGACCCGAAAAGATGATGTGAATATCATGTAGACATAGAAGACATAGCTGAGAAATGTGAAGGTCGGCAAAGGCATGTGGCTTACCTCCTAAAGAAAGGATATCTAAAAGATCTGATGCCGTCAAAGAAATGTCTCAGCGTGCCCTACCACCAGCACCACCAATCTATGAAGTAAAATTAATCAATAACGGGTCTCAAATCTGTGGCCTGACTAGCTCGGTTGCAAAGAAAGTTGCCAGGGACTCAAAAATGAAATCTCCTTTTAAATCTAGAAATTAACCTCAAGGAGTTTTGACGACCCTTATATGCAGAGAGTCCCAGATTTACATCATGATGGCTTGGTCATCACCATGCAAATTGGCACTGCTCGTGTCCTGACGATTCTAGTAGGTGGAGGTAGCTCAGTCAACCTTATCATGCTTGATGTCTTTAAAGCTATAAAGATTGATTAGGATCAGATCATAAAGAAGTCAAATCTTCTTGTAGAGTTTAGTGGTGAAACCAGGAACACGTTGGGAGAAATATACCTCCCAACCTATGTTGAAAGAGACTCATCATATGAAAGATTTGGCATCCTGGACTTTCTTTCATCCTATAATGTAATCTTAGGCAGGCCTTGGATCCATAATGTAAAAGCCATCCTTTCAACTTACCACCAATGTGTCAAAATCCCAACAGAATGGGGGATAGCCATAATTAACGGTGAACAAAAGGTTGCTCAGGAATGCTATACAGATTCCCTGCGACCATCCAAGGCAGGTAAGTCTTTAGCCCAGCAATTACAGTACGTGGTCAGGAGTACCAGGTAATCCTATAACCCGAACACTCTGACAGGTACATACTTGTAGGATCCGATGCACCTTACGATGTAAGATTAGAATTAGTTAATTTCATTAAAAATAAATCTAAATGCTTTGTCTGGTCACATTTCGATATGAGTGGTATAGATTCTTGTATAATTACTCATAAGCTTAATATTGAAAAATCGTTTTAAGCATGTACAACAGAAAAGAAGAAAATTTGCCCCTAAATGTAATGCAATAATAAATGTAGAGGTGGACAAACTCTTAGATATGGGAATGATCAGGAAGGTAATGTATCTTGATTGGGTTGTTAACGTAGTTGTGGTACAGATAAAAAAAATGGCAAATGGAGGGTATGTGTAGACTACACAGACTGGAGCAACGCTTGCCCAAAGGATCCATTCCCAGTACCCCACATTCATGGATGCTTCAGGTGGATTCATTCAAATCAAAATGCATCCAGCTGACCAAGAGAATGTCGTATTTGTCACGGAAAGGGGCATATATTGTTACATTGCAATGCCCTTTGGCTTCAAAAATGCAGGGACAACCTATCAACGCCTGGTGAATATGATGTTCAAAGATCAAATTGGAGACATAATGGAAGTCTACATTGATGATATTGTGGTTAAATCCAAAAAGGCTGAAAATCATATAAAGGACCTGAAGACTGCATTCAAAATCCTTGAAGAATTCAACATGAAGCTCAATCTTTCCAAATGCTACTTCGGAGTATCGGCATGCAAATTCCTAGGATGCATGGTGACAAAAAGCGGAATTGAAGCCAACCCAAAAAAAATTGACATGCAGAGTCGCAGTCTTAAACAGATTCATATCCAGGTCATCTGAAAGATGCAAGACTTTCTACAATCTACTCAGAAAGAACAAATCATTCCAATGGACGCCTGAACTTTAAACAGCCATCCAGAACCTAAAATCTTACTTATCCTCTCCACCACTGTTAGCTAAGCCATCCAAAGGAGAACCTCTGACTATCTACCTATCAGTCACAGAGACAGCAGTAAGTGGAGTACTAGTCTAGAAAATTGAAGGTCAGCAACATCTTATTTATTATGTCAGTAAGAGTTTAATTAATGCGGAGATGAGGTGTGGTTTACTTGAAAAATATGTTCTCGCATTAATAGTATCTTATACTAAACTCAAACCTTATTTTAAAAGTCACCCCATAATAGTCATAACTAACTTACCTATGAAGTTTGTCTTAAGAAAGCCTGAACAATCAGGTAGAAAGGCAAAATGGTCAGTACAACATAGTACATATGACATTACTTTTGAACCTAGGACGGATGATTTCAGTCCTACCCTGGAACCTGACTTAGTAAAAGAAGTCAATCAACTAGATACCCAACAATAAAACAAACAGTGGATCGTGTACACTGTTAAGGCGGCCAATATGAGGGGGGCTGGCTTAGGGTTAGTACTAAAATCACCAAAAGGAGACCTAATTGCCAAAGCAATTAGCTGTGAATTCAAAGCAACAAACAATGAAGCCGAATATTAGGCCCTGTTAGACGGACTTAAGTATGTATAATCTTGGCGTACAAAAACCTCAAGCTAAAATCTGACTCCTTTTAATCTCAAATCAAGTCAAGGAACTTATCATGCAAAAGACTCAAAAATGTTTTTATACCTAGAATATGTCAAAAACCTTTGTTCGAAATTCCGTTCATTTGACATTGAATAGATACCTAGAAACCTGAACACTCACTGATGCCCTAGCCAGCCTGGTATCGAGTTTCAGCCCAGCTATATTTGACAAAATACCACTTGTACACCTACTGGAACCACCCATCACCAGACCCAATCATACTTGTCCTATCATTAAGAACACAAATTCTTGGGCCAAACCATACTATGATTGGTTTTTGCAGGGAATATTACCATATAACACGCATGAGGCAAGAGGCCTTAGAATTAAAGCCTCTACTTATACTATTATTAATAACACACTATTTAAAAAATCTCGGGTTGGATCATACCTACGCTGCTTGGAACCACACGAAGCCAAACAAGTCATCCAGGACATACATGATGGACCTATGGAAACCATAAAGGAGGCTGAAGCCTCGCAAGCAAAATCCTAAGAAGAGGATATTTCTGAACACTGAGGGCTGATTGCCTGCATACAGCTCAAAAAGCAAGGCATGCCAGCTACACTCACCGTTCATCCTCCAAACCTGAGCTGCTACACTCCAATTCATCTCCCTGGCCAATCATGAAATGGGGGATGGACATTGTACGGAAGCTACCACAAGCCCTTGGGCAAAAAGTATTCATGTTAGCAATGACTGACTACTTTTCTAAATGGATAGAAGCTGATTCATACATGCAAGTGAAAGAGAAAGATGTCATATCATTCGTTAAGAGAAATATCAAATGTCGTCAAGGTATTCCTTCATAAATCATTTGCGACAATGGCACTCAATTTGTGGGAATAAAAACAAAAACCTTATGTGCATGACGGAATATGAACTTGGTAACTTCAACACCAGGATTTCCAAAGGCAAATGGACAGGCTGAATCTAGCAATAAAATAGTAATCAATTGCCTAAAAAATAAGCTAACGCGAAGGAAAGGCAGATGGGCTGAAGAACTCCCCTTAGTCCTCTAGACTGACAGAACTACACCTAATACAACAACTGGCCAGACACCTTATTCCGTGGTATATGGCTGTAAAGTAGTGATCCCAGCCGAAATTCATTTACCTACTTCAAGATGCGGCGTAAATAGCATTGAGGAGAACAACCCACTAATACAAGACAGTTTGACTCTGTCTAAAGAACTAAGAGATGCAGCCAAAATCAGAATGGCATCCTACCAACAAAAATTCGCCAAAAGCTACAACAAATACGTTCCAATTAGAGTATTCAGGGAAAGAGACTTAGTACTACAAAAAGTCTTTCCAAACACAAAAGAAAAGGCTGCAGGTGATGTGTACTATTTTTGTATGATTTTATCTCTCAATTTAGCTCGTTTTTATATGGCATTTGCACCTTTTAAGTGACTTTTTTATGAATGTAAGTTATATTAATAAGATTGAAACCAATCCAATCTCGGTACTAGTAATACTATTACCAAAATACAATAAAAGCTCAGGCCACTAGGCCCAGTTCGAACTAAACCTTATTTAGACCACAACAAAATTAGATACAAGAATTTTAGAAATCTCTATCTCTATCTCTCTCTCTCCTCTACTCGATTCATCTTCATCCTCCTCATCTTTTCGTTTGATCTTCAATCAGAGTCGAGATCTGGTAAAAAAATAGCCTCAATATATCAGTAAGGTTAGTTCAAGTGTTGCTGATCTGCATTGCCTCTTCGATTATCTTAGCTACCTTTTCAGGCCTAAGGATTTGATACTTATATTTGCAGGTATTTCGTTGTCTAAAAATATGGTAGAAGTAAACATTCAGAGTAGCATCAATCACATCTTTAACCATTTTGGGGCCTCTTTTCTTCAGTCTCCATTGAAAGGTATTTTGATGCGGCAACCTTATCCCTAGCCCGGTAGAAGACTGGCTAAGTATGTTTTTGCTATACCAACACTCATAGAACAGATGAACCAGGCTTTTATTATCCATCCCATAGATCATACAGGTATCCTCATCAGACCCTTATGAAAAAACATCCAGGTTATGATGATGTGTTTACGAATAGTATATTTGTTCCAAATTAAACTAGCATATCTTACTATTTCCCCTTTGTCACGCAGCCATTCATACCGCTTGGAAATAGTATACTCATGACCAATCTGATTTGTCCAAACATGTACTTCATATGTCGTGGTAAGTAGAGTCCTGGTATGACAATATCAACAGGCCGGTTATAGTCTAGCCAGTTAGTCTCGGCCCTCTCGGGTAAATATGGTTGATCCACCTGACCTATAGATGGCCAGGTTTGGGTTTTACCCACCAGACCAACTTCCCAATAGCAGCTTTGTTCCACATCTTGTCATTTTTAAGTTCCAATCCCCTTTTATTTCTTTGGTCTGCATATTTTCTATAAATGTTGTTGGAGTAGGTGTCCACCACAATAGTGCGCCACACAATAAATCTCATTAAGGAATATAATTAAGATATTTATTGACTATATATATATATATATGATTAATCAGTTGATTAACGTAAATCAATAACGGTTGGTTGACTAGAGTTTGACGTTATTGCCGTATGACGGCGGTGATCAACTGATCCCTTTCGGTCACACCTATAGGATGAAACCCAATTAGTAACTAATTATTTGTATATGATACAGTTGATTAGTCCATTACATATATTTGATATGTACGAGAGTTAACTGTTAGAAATTGAGTTAGGAACTCAAATTCGATTAAGTTTATTTTTCAATTATGCAATAATTGACTAATAAATTTATATCTTATTTTAATATGATTAAATAAGATCTAACTTAGTAATTAATCGTTAATTTACTAAATTAGTTGAGGTTTTACATATCTTTTGAGGTAGAGGTAATTAGTTAATTATATTTACAAGGAGTTGTAAAATAAATTAACTAAGTATTGTAGGACCCATTATATATTGATATAATGGTAAATATCACTTAAATGTTAAGTACATAGTGTTTATTAATTTATGTCATATAATTTTTATATGATCAAATTAATACTTAATTATATAAGATAATTAAGCATATGATTAATAAGTATTTGTAGGACAAATATCAAAAATCAAAATGGACCATAATGAGCAACATGTGGCCGGTCATAGTAGTAGTGGAGGGTGATGATGGTTGTTCTTGTTCATGCTCACAAGTCACCAAGTGATTATGACATGAATAGTATACCAAAAGCATTTCAATCAACACTACACTCCACCACCTTGCATGAGAATAAAATAAGAAGAAAATCACCCTACATTTGCATGTAAGGGGCCGGCGATTGTGCCTGTAAAAAGGCCAATTGTTGTTCATTTTTCTTCTTTATTCATTCTTGCTTATTTCTCCTACATCTCTCTAAAAACTCATCTTCTCACTAAACTCTCATAATATTAATATTTAATAAGTATTACTAGTGTAGTAATATATACTAATATTAGTAGTATTATATCTATCTTATTATCTAGTTAATAATAAGGTTAGATTATTTGGTTTCAT
>JAIUZE010018405.1:0-11774 GCA_022085475.1 Heliosperma pusillum
GTCACTACCGTGAAATGAGGTTTCACGACGTGAAACCACTCTAGTTACCAATTTCAACCCGAGAGTCTTCACAAAATTCAATCCTATCATTTCCCGTCTCATACATCTCATTTCTAATACTAGCAAAAATCAATATTCATCATCAACAATCATCAAATTAACAACAACAATCATCATAACATGGATTCCTAGCTTACTAATCTGTATCTAAATACGAATCCTAGCATATAAAGCATTCAAACACGTAAATGATATCGAGTAACCCTTCACCGTTACCTTTACGCGTCTTTAATCGATTACTAAACCTTCCTAGTAGTCTCCACCTACAACTAGGTAATAAAAGATGAATAAAATTCATCTTGAGAAAGACGGATAATTTAAAAAGCGAGAAAGACGGTAATTTTATTACCAATACGGATAGAGGAAGGGAAGAGGGGAAGAATAAGACGAACTTACGTGAATTCTAGCAAGTAACGAAGAAGTTACGACAATTCTAAGATCGATATTCAAAGAGGGAAAGTTTCTTAAAGAAGAAGAAAGAGTTTTGTGTTTGATTTTGTGTTGAATGAAAAATTAGGTCAAGGAGGGAGTAGTGTGAGTTATGTAGGAGAAAAGTCAAAGACGGTTTCCAACGTCAAGAAAGTCAAAGACGACTTAAAATTCAAGAAAAGTCAAAGACGACTTAAAATTCAAGAAAAGTCAAAGACGACTTAAAATTCAAGAAAAGTCAAACTCGACTCAAAAGTCAAGAAAAGTCAAACTCGACTCAAAAGTCAAGAAAAGTCACACTCGACTCAAAAGTCAAGAAAAGTCAAACTCGCCTTAAAACGGGATTTTCATGGAATCTCACAGAAATTCCAAATACGAACTCGGAAATTCTAAATTCGACTCGAAACATAAAAAGCTAATTTAAAACTTAAATTCGCTGAAAAGATTTCGTAAAATATTTCTACTAGAAAAATAGGGTACATTTCCGGGTGTTACACATCATGAGTTTTTGGCCTTTTATTATGCACCTTCTCAAAACAAACCCACCAAAAACTCCATCTCCATCCTCCATTTTCAGCATACAACTTCATCTCTTCCATCAACCTAAAAACCTCCATTAAACCTACATAATTCGAAAGCTTAAGACGGATGTCATTTCTTCGTGTCTCAGCGAAACTTCATGATTTTTACACCATTATTCTCCTCTCATTCTGCTCTTCCTTTTCATGCAATAAAATATCATCCAACATTTCATAAAACCCATCTTTTAGATCTAATCTTAAGACAGACATAAATTCTTCGTTTCTTCACGGAATTTAATTCCGTTTAGTGTTCCGGAATCCTCTCACAATCCTCATTCTTTCTACGTAATAAAATATTGAATATTTGAAAAAAAATTTAATACCATAATTTTAGAATTTTGATTTTAGGTTCTTATCATATTAATTGTCGTAAAAGGTGGAATTTTGAAGAGTTGGGCCTAGGAAATCCGTTGGTATCGTTAGCTTGCTTAGCTTGAGTATAGCTTATTTGGAGTTCTAAAGAGGTAATGTAGACGTTTTACTCGATAAAAAATGTGTTTGAATGGTACATTGAGTGATTTTAGATGAAAAGATAGTATCTTTATGTGTTGATAATAAAATTGGGTAAAGTTGTGGAATTTATGACTAATTTGTCTTGAGAATCCTCTTTTATGTGTGTTTATTCATTACTTATGCCTTATATGTTGATATCCACCATGTTAGTACTTATTTGGATGTTATTTGAAGTTTTGAGTTCATATAGAGTGATTAAGTCGGTTATTGAGTGAGTATATGAATGGCATGTGTTAATTTTGCCATGTGATTATGCTCAAGCCCAATTTATGTTTATTATATCTCAAATATGTTAGATGTATGCTTGTTCATGAGGTCTCATGTTAGTTTAATGATATTGTGCCTCACTTTAAAGTTGGAACGATTTGGGTAAATGTGTGGTATTGTGTTGTTGGCGATTTTTGTAATTCACCGTTGTTTGATTGTCTCTAGTATATGAATGGGGCTTAGGAATCCTTCTTGGGTATTTACATGTTCAGTTGAGGTATTAGAATGGGTACTAATAGGTTTCAACAAGTTTCATGAAAGTTGGAATGAAAATTGGAATGAGAAAATAATGTTTGGAATTTGTCTACATGAGGGGTCTACTTTAAATGCTCATATCTTACGGTTCTAACGGTTATAAAGGTAGGTCACACGCCAAAAATACCAAAAAATTAGTCTGATATGACCATTTTACGAAAACAGGACGTACAAGGTGCTCAGTTGTGCGCACCATGCACAACTCTTCCAGAGAAGGCAACATAGTGTGCTTATCATCGTGCTTTCCTCAAAGAGATCATGCGTAACATATCTTGAGAGGCATATATCGTGTTGTTCTCACCGTGCTTATCCCAAATTGACCGTGCTTTCCTCCAGACCTAAGCATAGTTGGTCTGTTACCTCTTTTCTTGCAGTGTCTTGTTGTTTGTGCTCTATATATTTTTTCTAATGCTTAGACTCCGTTCACATGTTTAATGACGATTCATGGATGATTTCTTATGCATATTGATCTTACCCTTGCTTTAGATGGTTCCAAACACGTTGTTTTAGATGAGCTTTATGTTTCTTGCTACCTATGCTTCTTAAACTTGATCTAATGCGTATGTATCATGTATTGACGCTTTTTTATATTTTTTACATCTATATTATGTCCTATTCACATGTTTCATGTCAATTTTAGATAGTCTCACGCGTGTATGTTATGTATGCATTGAGTAGTCGGTTGAGTCGTGATTGTTGGATGATGGTGAACTCGCTTTCCCCGTTTGTACCCCTATACTTGTTAGAATTCATGTCGCAGCAATGGGGGTACATCCTTTGTTGCATGTGCATATATTAGTGGGAATTTGACGAAGTTATTGACAAGCGAACACTTTGCGTTGAACGACCCAGTTGTCAAACGTTGTTTCTTGCGAGGTGGTGTCATTGCATGTAGCGTACTTGCTTGACCTTTACTTAATTTCTCATCTCCGTTGGCCGTAATACCGGAGTATGAGTACTTTTGTTGTGACAACCTTTCTTGTTGGCCGCCTTACCAAGATTGGTATACTTATTCTCTGTCCGCCTCTGTCGTTGGTTGCCGGCCCAGATATGGGGTACTCGGCTTCCATTCTGTCCACCGAGTCTTGGATGTGTCCACGCATAGCCACATGTCGAATCGGGTACACGCCTTGTCTTGAGAGTCGGCCAGATTTAGACTAAGACCGTATTATTATCGTAGTCCTACTTTGAGGATTAGAGTGTGGAATCGTCTTATCTTGCAATGTGCAGAAGATAGTGCATTTCGTTTACCGTGAGAGTATGTTTGTTTCACTTGATGGTTTGTTGGATGTGTATTGGATGGTTGGAGGCCTATTATTATTTTGTGTGTCACATTTCCAACATCTTCGATTATATGGTTACTAGCGGTGAGATGCAAGCCATTAGTAGTGATATAGTTATCAAGGTTAGTCTTCTCTGGTCTTGTTTATATGATGATTATATCGTTGTTACTTCTCACATGCTTATATCATTTTTATGAAATGTTATCGTTGTAATTGGCATGATATTTATACATGTATGATAATGATGCTTATATACTTTAATCATGTTTGTTTTCAGGTAATATGGCTAGGGGAACCCTGAGTTACTCCCCACTTACTGTGCCATTCATTTTTAATGAATGAACAGGTTGCATGTTGGTGTTTGCATGGCGTTTTGACGAGTGAGCTAGCAAGCCTTGTACTTACAACGAATTACCTCTAGCGTTGTAGTTTATATTAGCTCTTTCTTTTTTATATTTATATACTTTCCGAGGGATCGGGATCCCTTGAGGTTATTTAAGTTACTGTTTTGTATAAAATATTCTTAAGTAAGTGACATTCGCAGTTTTTCCTTCAAAGTTTTTTAAAAAATCTTATTTTTCGCGGCAAATCTATGTGTTTACTTTATTGCATTATCGAGGGGTATCACAATTGGTATCAGAGCTATAAAGCTCCCAACACACATTCGTGCACCCCAACCTTACATAACTTGACCAATGAGTAATGAATGAGAGATGGGTAATCTTAAGGACCTAAGGTAGTAGTCTTTAGTGTGCTTAGTTCTTGTTAGGTTCTAACTTATTTATTGGTTGCGTTGAGTGACTTTATGCTTGTTTGGACCTAGCGTCTTGAGATAACCATTTGTTGGTTAGAAGAAGTACCCTTTGCCGAAGATTAAAGATGGACTAGCCTCATCGGTAATTTTTCGTGTCTATTGTGTACCTTGCTCTGTTCTTTCTACCTTGATGCTTCTTAATATTCAAATTTCTCCTCGCCTTGGGATTTTCTTTGGTATCTTGCCCTTTTCTTATACTCTTATAGATACCTTCTCCTTCTCCTTTTGTTTTTGGTGTCTTATATTTGGATGAATGAAGTGGAGACTTTGAGGAATGTTGTGTAAATTTGAGTTTCACGTATGCTTGTGAGTGATTGTAGCATTGGAGAGTGTGTTGACACGTGTTTTGGAGATTCTAATACATAGTTACCTGTCGTGTAATTTGTGTGACTGATGTCTTCAAATTGATGATGTACGGTTGATTGAGTAAGTTGTAAGACCTTTTAAGATTTTTGATGACTTATGCTTTTGGAGTTCGGAGTTTAATAATATTATAGTTGTCTTGTGGATCACGCTTATGTGAGACTAGATAGATGGTGTAAGTTAAAAGATGAATGATACCTTGAGTGGTGAAATGCATTTGAGGCTGAGTGATTTCTTGTAGAAGTGCTATTGTGTGTTTTTAGCATAGGCTTGATGGAAAATTATTTGGCTCTAATTCTTAGGTTCAAGTTGTGACCTTGATTTATGGTATCGGAGACTCGTTTGAGGTATTAAGGTGTCATGGAGTTGAGCCATGTTACTGGAGAATTAAATATGAGTGCATTTCAATAATGTGGAGTACGGTGGAAGTGCTTTGGGGCATTGATAGTGTCGTTGGATTTAGTGTTGAACCTTGTTTATACTTTGTTTGTAACACCCGGAAATGTACCCTATTTTTTCTAGTGAAAATATTTTACGGATACTTTTCAGTGAATTTAAGTTTTTATTTAGAATTTATTATTCCGAGTCGAATTTAGATTTTCCGAGTTCGTATTTGGAATTTCCGCGAGATTCCATGAGAATCCCGTCTTGAGGCGAGTTTGACTTTCCTTGACTTTTTCCTTTATATTCCACTCATACTCCCTTAACCTATTTCATTCACTCAAACACCAAAGCCTTACTTCTTCCTTAAGCAAAATCAAAACCCTTGCCTCCATAAACTTTCCGATCTTAAAATCATCGTAGCTCATTCGTTCTTTGCTTAAATTCACGTAAGTTCGTCTCATTCTTCCCCTCTTACCCTCCTCTATCCGTATTGATATTAAAATCATCGTCTTTCTCGCTTTTCAAACTTTCCGTCTTTCTCAAGATGAATTTTATTCATCTTTTATGATCTATTTGTAGATGGTGACCTCCAAGATCCCGACAAAGACTATTTTCTAATTGAAGAGGAGCTTGACGAGTAGTGAAGACGCTTAAAGGTAACGGTGAAGGGTTACTCGATATCATTTACGTGTTTTACATGTTTCTATGTTAGAATTCGTATTTAGAATACGATTAGTAAGCTTAGGATTTATGTAATTGATGATGATTGTTGTTAGTTGACGATTGTTGATGATGAATATTGATTGTTGATAGTTAATAGAAGTAACTTATGCGAATTGGAAATGATAGACTTGTGTATGTTGTTCTCGGGTAAGATGTTGTCCCAGCCGGGTGCCCGGCCGCCGGTCCAGTGGCTGGCTGGGAACTCACTGCTCCGACCCTTTTTCGTAGAATGATCATATCTCCTTTGTTACTTGCTTGTTTTGGGCTTGTGACCTATCGTTATAACCGTAAGAGGATAAGCTATCACCTCGACTTGGAATTTCTGCATTTGCATATCTAGAACTCTAGTTATGACCGTTTGAAGTGAACCCTTGTTTTAGTTAGTTTCCAAACTTGCGTTTTGTGTGTAGTTGTGCTCCGAGCCGGGGTACCAGCCGCCGGTCCACTGACCGGCCTGGAACGCGGCTGTGTTTTTCTCTTATAATTTCTAAAACTCGTAATTTAAAATAGTTCGCATGGTTCGTTTATCGTATAATATTACGTAGTGACTTATAATATTAATGTTTTAAATATATGATATTTCATTCGCTTGTATCACATGTTTTGTGACGGTTTTTGCTATGTCCCACTTTGAGTCGGTTTTTACAAATGATACGGTTTGAGCACTATTTTGTCTTGTGCTTTGTACTCTCATTCCCTTAGCTACCTCCACGTTCGTAAGGCTGGAATGTCGAACGGGAAGGTATCCTACTGCTTAAATGCATGTGTTAGTGGGCTATACGACGACGTGTTGGGAGGCGAACGCATTGCGTTGATCGACCCGGCCGTCAAATGTTGTGTACTTGCGAGGTGGTGTTATTTGCATGTAGCGTACCGCTTGTTATGAGGCTTGTGCTCTTTTCCGCCTCTTTCGTGAATTGATCTACCGAATTTGGGGTACTCGGCGTCAATGATTGACCGAGTCTTGGATGCGAAACGTTTATCGCATGTCGAACCGGAAAATGTGATTTCGGGATTCTGGCCAGATTTAGACTAGGACCGGGTATTTATATCGTCGTTCTAACAGGAGGAAATTAGTCTTTATATACGAAATGAATTGAATCGTGTATGCGTTCAGGGAAATGTCTTATCTCGTGGATGCTTTTAATCACATACTTTTTTGAACCTTTTGCCAATGTACAATACACGGTGCTAGTCGTTTTCATTTACCGTGAAGATGTCGTCTTTGTGTCGTCGTCTTGAATGCCGTGATTTCATGATATTATTCATGGTCATTGCATGATTGGGCACCGTCTATGTAATGGGTTGTTTGAATGGATGATAACATGATGGATTTATTCATGGTCATTGCATGACTTGGCATGGTTTGTTTGTCGAGTCTCAATCTTATCAAACTTATACCGCTAACGGTGAGATGCAAGCCCTAGTGAGCGTATTCGGTTGCCTAAGAGTGTCTTCCCCGAGTCTTTGAATAGCATGATGGATTCGGATTTGATTTCCATATAATCTTATCATTATATATTGGATTGCTTATCTATTCTTATCGTATCTCACATGTATATCTCTATATGCATGATTTTACTTTTGTATTTCCTTTGATGTACGTTTAACGTGATATGGCTGGGAGAACCCGGAGTTACTCCCCACTGATTATGGCGTTCATGTTTTTCATGAATGAACAGGTTGCTTGCATGGATGGCTTTTTGCTTTGACTATTTTGGGTTCGGCTGTGAGCTAGCGGGCGTTGTCCCTGGAAGTTTCACCTCTAGACGATTTTAGCTAGTTTTGCTAAACACTTGTTCTTTGCTAACATTTTGAAAGACCCCGTCTCTTTGTTGTATTTCGTACTTAATTTGTAATATTTTGACACTCCTCGTTTTATCTATCTTGCATGTATAAAAGTTTTTAAAATACCGTATTTCCGCATATTATTTCACATGCTTGTATGTTTTATATTTCCGCATTCGCGAGGGTTGTCACATTGTTGGATAAAACCTTAAGTTATGGGAAGTGATTGGATTAAACCTTATATTTTTCCTCATGCCAATATTCTTCTTCCTTCCTTCCGTTTAGATTTTGTTAAGTTTGTTCTTTAAGAACATGTGTTATCTTACTATTTCCTTACTTGGCTATCTTCATAGCTCTAGTATTTGCTTTCTTTTGACCTCTTATCTTTAGTGTTCCTCTATTTCTATCTCATATCTTATTGCATCCCTTCCTTGAGATTTCTTAGTGTTTCATATCTCGTAGTCGCATTCTCTCTTCTCTAGTGAGGTAGTTGTCTTATTAACTTGTGTAAAGAGGTAGTAATTTGTGCTTTGAGGATTCTTAGGCTAGGGTACCTACCACTTTAATCAAGCTAGTTTTGTGTTGATTTTGACCTTATATTGGATTTGAAGTTAAAACTTAGGTTGTATCTATTGGTGGTAATGTATTCTCTTGGTGGCCTTAGATTTGTGAGCTTGATGTTGTAGAGTTACTTCAAGGATCGAGTTGATTTTGATGAGAGTTCTTTTTTGTAGAGCATTATAAAAGTGGCCTTATAGATCTTTTGGAATTTGTCGTCTTTAAATGTTGGTCTGTAAAAAAGGACTTTTCTTTGTGGTAGTTAAGATTGGTGAACAAAGTTTGAGGAATATCATAAGTGAAGACCGATGAATTTTGATCTTTAGATGATTTGAGTAGTTATCTCATTGCTATGTGTTTGACCATTTGTGGTTTGGAATTAGTACTTATTCTTTCTCGAGGTTTTGTAGTTTGAGGATGACAAATTTCATTAGAAGCTTAGATAATGTGCTTTCCAGTATTTTGAATCAGAGAATTATTATGGTCAACCCTTTTCACCTTGTGGTTGGTAGTATATATGGTTTTCTACATGTGATTACTTATTTAGGTGTTTTCAGGTAGATTTATGATTGAATTAAGGATGTTAGAGCGTGTTAAAGAATCTTTCATTTAGTTTTTAGTGTTTGGAGGTGAGACTGAGTTGCGTGTAAAGGGTTACACGGACACCGGTTTCCAGACACATAGGCAAGAGAAATAGGGTAAATAAGGGTGGAAAAATAGTGTGAAATAACACTATATCAAATCTCCCTAAATTAAACCCTTTTTCGTCCCAAATAAGAATGAACGAAATCACGACCCTTATTCAAACAACGCTAATAACACAACCGTTACAAGGAAATTAACGGCCCTTACTCCGTCCCTTCAACTCACAACAAGGTATCCATGAGGTAGGATACCCTCTTGCAAGGCAAGTGGGGTCTTGCCAAAATTACGATGAATCCTAGGCAATTAAGCACTCAATGTGACAACCCTCGCGAATGCGGAAATTAAAACATACAAGCATGTGAATTATATAGCGGAAATACGGTATTTTAAAAAAACCTTTATACATGCAAGAGATAAAATACGAGGAATGTCAAATTACAAACCGAATACAAAATACTATAAGATAAGAGACGTAGTCTCTCAAAAGGTTAACAATGTCAAAGTGATTAGCAAACTAGCTAATTAACGACTAGAGGTGAATCTTCCAGGGACAACGCCCGCTAGCTCACACCCGAACCCAAAATAGCATAAGCAAAATCCATCCAAGCAACCTGTTCATCCATGAAAACAGGAACGCCACAGTCAGTGGGGAGTAACTCCGGGTTCTCCCAGCCATATCACATTAAACGTACATAAAAGGAAATACAAAAGTAGAAGCATGCATATATAGATATACATGTGAAATACGATAAGGATAGATAGGCAATTCAATATATCATGATAAGAGCATAAGAAGTACAAGTCCGAACCCATCATGTTATACAAAGACTCGGGGAAGACACTCTTAGGCAACCGAATACGCTCACTAGGGCTTACATCTCACCGTTAGCGGTATAAGTTTGATAAGATTGAGACTCGACAAAGCAACCAGCCAAGTCATGCAATACCATGAATAATCATTCATGTAATCATCCATCTAAACACACCGACACAATGACGACATCTCTCACGGTAAATGAAACGCACTAGCACCGTGTACATGGCAAGTATGATTAACATGCATCCACGAGATAAACATTTCCCTGAACGCATACACGATCACATTTCGTATATGTGGACTAATTTCCTCCAGTAGGACGACGATAATAATACGGTCCTAGTCTAAACCTGGCCAGACTCTCGGAATAACGTGTTCCGATTCGACATGCGATAAACGTTTCGCATCCAAGACTCGGTCAATCATAGACTCCGAGTACCCCAAATTCGGTCGACATTCACGAAAGATGCGGAAACGAGCTCAAGCCTCATAACATGCGGTACGCTACATGCTAATAAACCAAACACCTCGCAAGGTACACAAACATTTGACGGCCGGGTCCGATCAACGCAAAGCGTTCAACTCCAACAACGTCGTCGTATCCCCTACACATGCAATAAGCATAGATACATCCCCGGTCCTGACATTCCACAGCCTTACGAACGTGGAGGTACCAAGGAATAAGAGCACAAGCACAGACAAATAGTGCTCAAACCGTATCATTTGTAAAAACCGACTCAAAGTGGAACATACCAAAAACCGTCACAAAACATGCGATACAAGCGAATGAAATATCATATATTCGAAACATTAATATTTAAAGTCATTACGTAAATTTATACGATAAACGAACGATCGGAATTATTATAAATGCAAACCGTAAACAAAAATCACAAACACCTTCCAGCAGGTGCCAGCCGGTCAGGTGGACCGGCTGCCGGTCACCCGGCTAAGGCTTACTATCATATGAAAATTCAACTGAAATGTCAGTGTGTCCGAGCCGGTCAGGTGGACCGGCTGTCGGCTACCCGGCTGGGACCTAAGGCATTATGAAAAATAAGAAGGAAAAGAGGGGTGTCTCAGCCGGTGGTCCGGCTGCCGGTGGTCCGGCTGCCGGTGGTCCGGCTGCCGGTGGTCCGGCTGCCGGTCGACCGGCTGAGCCCAACTTCATACTTCAAAAATCACGTAACATGCAATAATATACAGCCACTGCCCCAGCCGGTGGTCTGACCGGCTGCCGGTCGACCGGCTGGGGTCCTTAGTACACGAAATTAACAACTTTCATTTATGTTCAACATTCAATCATCATCAACCATTATCATAATTCATCCGTTTTCATATCAATACTCAACAAAAAATATGTATCATCATCAACATAACTTCTAAGCTCACTAATCATATTCTAAATACGATTCCTAGCATTGAAAACACGTAAAACATGTAAATGATATCGAGTAACCCTTCACCGTTACCTTTATTGCGTCTTCACTCCGCGTCAAGGTCCTCTTCAATTAGGAAATAGTCTTTGTCGGGATCTTGAAGGTCACCACCTACAAAATAGTTAATAAAAGATGAATTTACTTCACCTTGAGAAAGACGGAAAGTTTGAAAAGCGAGAAAGACGGTAATTTTATTACCAATACGGATAGAGGAAGGTAAGAGGGGAAGAATAAGACGAACTTACGAGAATTTGAGCAAGAAACGAATGAGATATAAAGAATCTAATCTTGGGTCAAAAATGGAGGCAAGGGTTTTGATGGTTTCTTTGTGATGAAGTAAGTGTTGTGTTTGAGTTGTGAAGAAATAGGTTAAGTGGTAGTATGAGATGTATAATGAAAAGTCAAGAAAAAGTCAAAGTCGCCTTAAGACGGGATTCACATGGAATCTCGCGGAAATTCCAAATACGAACTTGGAAATTCTAAATTCGACTCGGAAAATTAAATTTACGATTAAAACTAAATTTCATAGAAAAGTATCCGTAAAATATTTTCACTATAAAAATAGGGTACATTTACTGGTGTTACAATCACCCCACCTTTTAAAAAGTTTCGCCCTCGAAACTTGAGGGGAAGAAAAATACCTTACTCGAATAGACTCGGATATTTACTACGCATAGAAGCTTCAGTTTCCCAAGTCTCTTCTTCAACATTAGCACTTCTCCACAAGACTTTCACTAAAGGAACCACCTTACTTCTCAACTTCCTATCCTTACGATCTAGGATGCGGATCGGCCTCTCCTCAAAGGATAGATTTGGTTCAAGCTCGGGCATTTCAACTTGAAAGACATGGCTCGG
>JAIUZE010018406.1:0-23590 GCA_022085475.1 Heliosperma pusillum
TAAATCCTAAGCTTACTAATTGTATTTTAAATACGAATTCTAACATATAAAGCTTGTAAAACACGTAAATGATATCGAGTAACCCTTCGCCGTTACCGTTTCGCGTCTTTAATCGATTTCTAAACCTTCCTAGTCTCCACCTACATACAATTAGATAATAAAAGACGAATATCATTCACCTTGAGAAAGACGGATAATTTAAAAAGCGAGAAAGACGGTAATTTTATTACCAATACGGATAGAGGAAGCTAAGAGGGGAAGAATAAGACGAACTTACGTGAATTCCGTCAAAGAACGAATGCGGTATGATGATTTTAAAATCGGATCAAAGAGGGTTTTTAGGTTTTGGTGGTTTGATGAGGAAGAAGGAGATGTTGAGTTGTGAGGGAAAAATAGGTTATGAGGGAGTATAAGTAAAGGGTGAGTCGGAAAGTCAATGAAAGTCAAAGGCGGCTTAAAAGTCACGAAAAGTCAAACTCGATTCAAAAGTCAAGAAAAGTCAAACTCGACTCAAAAGTCAAGAAAAGTCAAACTCGACTCAAAAGTCAAGAAAAGTCAAACTCGACTCAAAAGTCAAGAAAAGTCAAACTCAACTCAAAAGTCAAGAAAAGTCTTAGTAGTCCTATCTCAGAACTAGTCTTTGAGTCCCTTCTCTTGTGCCTTGCTGTAGGGGAGCTTCTCTAAGTCATATCCCTTGAACTTTAGTTAATATAAACCAATCTCTCTAAAACAACCTCCATTTCTGTCTATGTTTGTTTTCAGTTTAATTAAGCTTAACTAAACTTCCCTTAAACTCACAAGCCTTAGTAGTTTATACTCCAAATTGGTTATCAGAGCTTTGGTTGAGAGTCTTAGTGAGTTCATTTTCCCTAACTACATTTAAAAACACAAAAATAGCCCAATGAGTGAAGAGAGACTGGTAGGAGTAGAAGCAAAGATGGAGGACCTGGCTGGGATTGTAACCACCCTAACCAGAGCCTTGGATCAGGTAATAGGCAACCAGTTGTTTGCTGGAAGAAGAGGCAGAGGACGTGGAAGAGGCCAAGGAGGAGGCAGAGGAAGGCCACCTGATGATGAAGAGTATCCAGACTCAGATGACTCAACAAGAAGCAGGGCTTCCATTCACAGGCACATAGACAAGCATCTTAAGGTAGATATCCCTGAGTTTTCTGGTAGTCTTAATCCTGATGATTTGTTAGAATGGTTAAGAGAAGTAAAAAAGGATCTTTGAGTACAAAGGATATAATGATTCTAAGTCTTTTAAAGTAGTCATCCTTAAACTGAAAGGGTATGCTTACCTTTGGTATGAAACCATGAAAGGGTTAAGGGTTAGGGAAGGAAAAGAACCCATCAAATCTTGGACCAAACTGAAAAACAAACTGTTAGATAAGTTTGTTGTTAAGGATTACACCCAGGATCTGTTTATCAAGTTGTCTAAATTGAAACAAGGAGACAAACCTGTTGAATCTTATCTGAGAGAGTTTGAACAACTCACCTTACAGTGTGATATAAATGAGAAACCTGAGCAAATGATTTCTAGGTACTTAGAGGGTCTAGATAAGAACATTGCTAACAAGGTTAGGATGCAACCTCTGTGGTCATTTGATGATGTTGTTAACTTATCCCTGAGAATTGAAAAGATAGGGAAGACTAAGTCTGTTACACCAAAACCTGTTAGGCCTATTCAAACCAGACCTTACAGTGGATTGAGGACCCTGGATACCCCTAAGACAGCACCCCCACTCACTTTAGACAAGGGAAAAGGCATCATGGGTCAGAAGCCAAGCACCTCAATGACAGAGAACAGAATTAGGTGTTTCCAATGTCAGGGTTATGGACATTTCAGGAAGGATTGCCCTTCTAAGAAGACCTTAACTATAATGGAGGTTGAGACTTGGGAGAAAGAGGGCCTAGTTGAGTATGAGAGGGATGAGCCTGAGGTTGAAGAAATGCTGAGTGAGGAAGAAGAGCCTAGTCAGGAGGCAATAGTGGCACTCCCTGACACAGGCCACAGCTTGGTTCTATGGAGGGTAATGCACTCACAACAGATACCTTTGGAGGCGGATCAAAGGTCCCTCATTTTCAGGAGCAGATGTACCATACAAGGGAGGGTTTGTAACCTCATCATAGATGGAGGAAGCTGTACCAATGTGGCCTCAGTTACTATGGTTGACAAGTTGAAGCTAAGCACTCAAGAGCACCCTCACCCCTATAAGTTGAGATGGCTGAGTAAGGGAGCAGAGGTTAAGGTGGATAAGCAATGTATGGTCCCATTCTCCATTGGAAGTGTGTACAAAGATGAAGTATTGTGTGATGTGGTTCCAATGGATGTCTGTCACTTGTTATTAGGAAGGCCTTGGGAGTTTGATAAAAACTCCATACCCCAAGGAAGAAGCAACACCTATTCCTTCAAGCATGGGAGCAGGAAGGTGACATTTGCCCCCTTGCCACCACATCAGAAGAGCTATGGGAGTCCAAGTATGGCTGAAGACTTTAATGGAGTCTTGTTTCTGTCTGAGTCAGCAATGGTCAAAGAGTGTAGTGAAGAGCAACCTATATTGATGCTGCTATCAAAGGAAGTTTAGGAAGGAGAGTCTAAGGTAATCCCTGCAGAAGTTAAGTCCCTCATTGATCAGTTCAAGGAAGTGTTCCCAGAGGAACATCCTGATGGCTTACCCCCTTTAAGAGGAATTGAGCACCAGATAGACCTTGTGCCAGGGTCTATACTACCTAATTGACCAGCATATAGGTGCGATCCTAAGGCCACACAAGAGCTGCAGAAACAAGTTGGAGAATTGATGAGCAAAGGTTTTGTAAGAGAATCCTTAAGTCCATGTGCTGTGCCTGCATTACTGGTTCCTAAGAAGGATGGGACTTGGAGGATGTGCATAGATAGCAAGGCTATCAACATCACAGTCAAGTATAGGTTCCCTATACCTAGGCTTGATGACATGTTGGATGAGCTGAGTGGCTCAAGGTTCTTTTCTAAGATTGATTTGAGGCAAGGTTACCATCAATTGAGGATCAGGGAAGGAGATGAGTGGAAGACAGCCTTCAAAACAAAGCATGGCCTTTATGAGTGGCTTGTCATGCCCTTTGGCCTGTCAAATGCCCAAGTACCTTCATGAGATTAATGACAGAAGTGCTTAGGCCTTGCCTAGGGAGATTTGTGGTGGTATACTTTGATGATATCCTCATCTACAGCAAGAGCAAGGATGATCATTTGAGGCATCTTGAGGCTGTGTTTGAAATACTTAAGGAGAGTAAACTCTTTGGGAAGCTTGAGAAATGCACCTTTATGACTGAGGAAGTCAAGTTTCTAGGATATGTGGTGTCTGGTAGAGGCATCTCAGTTGATCAAGACAAGATCATTGCAGTTCAGTCTTGGCTTATCCCTAAGAATATTACAGAAGTGAGAGGGTTTCATGGCCTAGCCTCTTTCTATAGGAGGTTCATTAAAAACTTTAGCACTATTGCAGCATCCCTCACTGAATGTATGAAGAGAGGAGAGTTCACTTGGACTGAGAATGCCTTGCAGGCTTTCAAACACATGAAGAAGCTCTTGTGCAGTGCACCTATCCTCAGGTTGCCAAACTTTGATTGCCTATTTGAGGTTGAATGTGATGCAAGTGGAGTGGGAATTGGAGCTGTCCTTATCCAAGAGAAGAAACCTGTAGCTTATTTCAGTGAAAAGCTAAGTGGTGCCAAGCTGAGCTATTCTACATATGACAAAGAGTTCTATGCTCTTGTCAGAGCTCTAAGGCATTGGAGTCATTACCTGAAGCCCAAGCCTTTTGGAGTCATTACCTGATGCCCAAGCCTTTTGTCTTACACTCTGATCATGAGGCATTGAAGTACATAGGAGGCCAGCATAAGCTCAGTCATAGGCATGCTAAATGGGTATAGTTCCTCCAGTCATTCACCTTTTTCTAGCAAATACAAAGAGGGAAAACAAAATGTGGTGGCTGATGCATTGTCTAGACGGTACACTCTGCTATCAACCATGGAACAGAGGGTTCTTGGCTTTGAATTCATGAAGGACATGTATCAAGAAGATCCAGACTTTGCAGAAGATTGGTTAGCACAGAAAGAGGGTACAAAGACCATTGATTCACCCTACACTCTACAAAATGGATTCATGTTCAAGGGAAACAAGCTCTGTGTTCCCAGAGGGTCTTATAGGAGTCTATTGATCAAGGAAGTGCATGGAAGTGGCCTTGGAGGACACTTTGGGGTTCAGAAGACTGTGGACATACTACAGGATCAGTTTTACTGGCCTAAGATGATGGGAGAAGTCCAAATAGTGCTCAGAAGGTGTGGAGTTTGTCAAAAAGCCAAGAGTTCATTTCAAGCAGGACCTTATACCCCCTTACCAGTCCCATGTAGGCCTTGGGAAGATGTAAGTATGGATTTCATAGTAGCATTGCCTAGGACAGCAAGAGGGAAAGATTCTATCATGGTGGTTGTGGATAGGTTCAGCAAGATGGCACATTTCATTGCTTGTAAGAAAACTGAGGATGCTGTGAGTGTGGCAGAGCTATACCTTGATGAGGTGGTAAGGTTACATGGAGTTCCAAGAACTATTGTATCTGACAGAGACACAAAGTTCATGAGTCATTTCTGAAGAACATTATGGAAGCTGCTTAACACTAGGTTGTTGTTTAGTACCTCCCATCATCCTCAAACAGATGGACAAATTGAGGTGACCAACAAGACCTTGGGAAGGATCTTGAGGTGTATAGTCAGCAAATCCCTCAAGGATTGGGACTTAAAACTAGCTCAAGCAGAGTTCTCTTTCAATAGAGCTCCATCACCAGCCACAGGCCACTCTTCCTTTGAAGTGGTCTATGGTACTAACCCCTTAATGCCTTTGAATTTGTCTAATGTGTGAAGGTCAGAGATCCATTATGATGCCAAGAAAAGAGTGGAAAAAATGCTAAAACTCCATGAGTCAGTCAGAAAACAAATTGAGAAAACCAATGATCTATACAAGAAGAATGCCAAGGTTCCTAAAGTCAAGAAAGACTTTGCACCAGGAGATTTAGTGTGGATCAACCTAAGGAAAGAAAGGTTCCCTTCCAAGAGAAAGAATAAGCTAGAGCCAAGAGCAGATGGTCCCTTTCAAGTCATAGAAAAGATAGGTCCTAATGCCTACAGAATTGATTTACCAAGAGAGTATGCAGTTCATGGGACATTCAATGTTGGAGATCTTAGTCCCTTCTATGAAGACTCTGAGGGAGAGGAAGACACAGGCTTGAGGTCAAGCCCTTCTCAACCTGGGGAGGCTGCAGCAGGAGCTCACCCAAGGGGCCTTGATGATCAAGCCACAAGCCAGACAAGCCAGACAAGCATAACCCCAAGAACCCCTCAGATGGAAGCTCGAGTTACAAGGTCCAAACAACAAGCCATGACAAGCCAAGATCAAGCCAGGTCAAGCCACACCAGTGAGGAAGACAGTCCAGGGCTCAGCAAGCCATGTCAAGCCCCAACACAGCCCCCATTACCCACACAAGACAGAAACAAAGCCATTCAGGACCAGGCAGACCAATCAGCAAACCCTGCACTTAGGAGGTACACCAGGGCATCCCAACCACCCCCACCATGGCCTACCATCAAGCCAACCCACTAAACTACAAGTTTGTCCAGGATAACCCCTTTTGAAGTCTAGCAAAAATTCAAGTAACAAGCACCCCAAGCTAGAGTCAGTGAACATCAAAGCAGAGAGAGTACATGTCCAGAAGTGATCTCCTTTTGTTTAAGTCAACTTGTCCTCGTCCAAGGCTGGTTTTATCTAAGTCCTAATAAGAGTAGTGAGTCCCAAGGAGCAACAAAACATCCAGGGCAAAGTAGCAAGACAACAAGAACAACAGAATTCCATTTCAGGAAAGATCCAAAGGCTGCTTTACTACTTTTTGCATTAGTCTGTTTTCTATCCTTTTGTGTCTGTACTTTATAGTTGTTGAGCTCGTCCTGTTGTGAGGCTCTTAATTAGTGTCTGTTGTAGTAGTTTAAGTCCTAAGCTGACCCTTGGATGATCAGTACATCCAATGGTTCACAAGATGTCAACCTCCCTATATAAGGAGGTCTTTGTATGTTGTTTTAATTAGACTTTATGAATGAATTAACTTTGAGAAATCCCTCAAATCTTTCAAACTTGTGCTAAGAGCTGTAGTTTGAGCCAAGCCTGATACATCTTCAAGGTGTCTGATCAGTGTCTTGTTTTGTGAGTCAAGTTTAAGTCTGTGCCTTGTTGTGACTAGCTTGCTTGCTGTTTGAGTATAGTCTAGGGTGTTTGTGCTTTGCTGTAACACTTTAGTCCTATCTCAGAACTAGTCTTTGAGTCCCTTCTCTTGTGCCTTGCTGTAGGGGAGCTTCTGTAAGTCATATCCCTTGAACTTTAGTTAATATAAACCAATCTCTCTAAAATAACCTCCATTTTTGTCTATGTTTGTTTTCAGTTTAAGTAAGCTTAACTAAACTTCCCTTAAACTCACAAGCCTTAGTAGTTTACACTCCAGTTATCAAATTTGAAATTGGGTGGTGTATAATTTACTATTACTTTATGTACATTTCCCGTCATTTTAGGCATATTTTTTGTCATTCATTTACAATTAAAAGTTTGATATGATATATTTCCGTCTATTAGCTCAAAAGGTATAGCATTGTGCAAATTGCACAAGGTGTGAGTTAGAATCTCACATAGGCGACTAAATCTAATAATATCATATTAACAAGCTCATTTTTCAGTTTTTTTATTTCCTTTTAAATGTTATTTCTTCTACTTAAGTTACAAAATATGTCACTCTAAATGTGTTATACGTTATTTTAAATTAAATCAAATAATTGTTTTACGTAGATTAGAGTTTGTTACTTAAATGTTATTTCTGTTATTCTAGTAACAATATCTTTCACTTTTAAGTATATACGGAGTATTATTTTTTAGTATAAATTAAAATAAAATAATATAATTTTAACCTATATTACGATTTTGTATTTTTAAATGTCCTTTAAGTTACTCCAGTAAAAAAATATGTCACTTTATGCATAATATTTGTCCTTCGTTTTACAATATTGTTTTAGTACTTTATCCATTTCAAATGTGAATTTTTTAATATTGTTGCGTGTTTGAAAAAAATATTGTCTAATTGAATTGTTTGTGGGCTTGACCTTAGTTTGTTTATTAATTTCCTAGTCCATTCATTGGTTAAATGAGAGCCACTGATCTCATCTAAATGAGTGGCTCGGATTGGTACGGAGATCTCACCAAATTGAGAGATCTTATTTGATCTCTCTCTCTCTCTCTCTCTCTCTCTCTATATATATATATATATATATATATATATATATATATATATATATATATATATATATATCTATATATATATATATATATATATATATATATATATATATATATATATATAGGGGCGGGATCTCGTGCGAACTAAAGTACGTTGCGAACCATACGAACTATCTCGGATACACTCATCAATACTGCTAGATACATGTAGTAATACTACCAGATACACTTATTATACATGTATCTTCTAGTATTCCTAAATGTATCTAGTAATACTCAAACATGTATCTAGGGCTGTAGAGAATCTCACCCGGACCGGTGAACCGGACCTACCCGGACCGGTCAGCCACAGGTCCGGTCTGCGGGTTGAGAGATTTGGAGAACTGGTCCACCGGTCTTAGCCGGTCTAAACCGGGGTCGACCCGGTGAACCCGGTGGATGGACCGGACGGCTAAATCATTTGACAATTGACAATTTTACATACTTCCAACTTTCCAAGTTCCAAGTTTCAATCTTCCAAAATCCAATTAAATCTTTATTAGAATCTAATATTTACTAATTACTATAACTTCTAAATCTTTGCCTCTTAAACTACCGCCTCATAAATAGGAAATAATAGTAATTATAATTTATTATTTATTTTCCTTACTAATATTAAACCCTAGTCCCTTACTACCTCCACATTCATACATCATACGTTTTTTTTTTTTTTCATCTCCAACCTCCATATTTGTGAAGAACTCCATCAATATTTATAGGTATTCTTCTTTTGAATTCAATATTAGTATACTTTGGTTATATATTGTTTTTTTGTAAGTTATATATTGTTTTTTTTTAATTCAATATTAGTATACTTTGGTTATATATTGTTTTTTTGTACTGTTGAAGTGCTATGGTACTATTAGTGTAGATGTGTAGTACTATTATTATTTAGTGTACTTGTACTATTAGTGTAGTACTATTAGTGTCCCCTGTCGGCCATGTGTGTAGTACTATAATACTATTAGTGTAGTGCTATGCCTGTGTGTTTATTTGTGTAGTACTATTACTCTATTAGTGTAGACGTGTAGTACTATTACGTCTATTAGTGTCGCATACTCGCCTGTGTGTAGTATTGTAGTGTAGTAGCCGGTCAATATTGTGTAGTGTACTAGTGGAGTAGTGTGATGTTTTTTTGCGTATTAGTATCATTATTCATTATCGTAAATAAATAAATTTTGAATTATAATTTGTAGATGGAGAGTACAATACATAAAAGAAGAAGATCCTGCGTCAATTTAGACGGTGATGAAACTCATGTAAGTGACGATGATTATATATCGGAACCTAACGAGCAATCAAGGAATACTTTGTTACACCCTCGACCTCCAGTTGAAGGGCGTGATTATATCAAAGTTAATAGGAAAGCTGGTTATTGGGTGCATTTTCGTGATTACATGGACCATGGTAAGCGAAGGTCTGAATGTATTTATTGTGAGAATAAAACATTTGCGTCGGATGGTAATAAAAATGGTTCAAAAAATATAAAAAATCATTGGAATAATTGTCCTGCTAATCCTGATGCCCCTGTAAATAAATCAAAAGGGAAACAAACTGAGCTAGTTTTTGATAGATTTGGTAACGACGGGGAAGGTCATCTAAGGGGTTGGACTTTGGATTTGAACAAGGTTAGGTAAGCTGTGGTTTATATGATTGTGGTTGATGAGTTGCCATTTAGGTTTGTTGAAAAACCCGGGTTTACCCGTCTTATGACTGTAACTTGTCCTTCCTTTAAAATTCCATCCCGCGTTACTATTGCTCGAGATGTTTACCAACTTTACTTGGATGAAAAGGCAAAACTAAAAGAGTTGTTTATAAAGTCATGTCAAAGAGTATCATTTACCACTGACACATGGACAAGCATTCAAAAAATCAATTATATGTGTTTAACTGCCCACTTTGTTGATAATGATTGGACCTATCATAAGAATATCATTGTCTTTTGCCCGATCTATAGTCATAAGGGTAAAGATATTGCTAATGTTCTTGAGGATTGCTTTAAATCATGGGGGTTGGAGGATAAAGTGTTCACTTTGACAGTTGATAATGCTAGTTCAAACGACATGGCATGTGTAGAATTGAAAAACCTTCTTCAAAGGAAGCAAAAGTTAGTCGCTAGAGGGAATTATATG
Organism: Heliosperma pusillum; assembly: GCA_022085475.1. NCBI lineage: Eukaryota > Viridiplantae > Streptophyta > Magnoliopsida > Caryophyllales > Caryophyllaceae > Heliosperma > Heliosperma pusillum. The sequence goes on from JAIUZE010018406.1 coordinate 9,472, forward strand.
CATGTGAGATGTGCAGCCCACATAATTAACCTCATTGTATGGGATGGGTTGAAAATGAATAAAAAGTCCATAAATAAGGTAAGGTATGCGGTTAAGTTTGCTATGAGTTCCCCAAATAGAAAACAATACTTCAAACAATGTGCTCGCAAGTATACAATATGTAAGTTAGAGTTATCTCTTGATTGTCCTACTAGATGGAATTCTACATTTACCATGTTAAATACTGCCTTGAAATATAAGGATGTATTTGGTGATATTGATGTTCCGATTAATCCCCGTGGTGATGACCTTGATTCAAGTGTTGAGTATGTAGATGAATATGGCAATCTAATTGAAGAGGAAATTGAAAATTCAAGTTGTCTTAGCGATTATGATTGGCTTGTTTTAGAATCATTCGTAAAATTCTTGGAAGATTTTAAAGTCTTGACAGAAGACGTTTCTGGTCCATTGTATGTTTCTAGTAACTCTTCTTTTTTCTACATTGCTCGTGTGCTTGAACAATTAAATAAGTGGGGTAAAAGCAATAATGGGGATTTTAGACTTATGGCATCTACGATGAAGGATAAATTTGACAAGTATTGGGGGGATGTGGAGAAAATGAATGGGTTACTATATATGGGTGCTATTCTTGATCCCACGGTGAAGTTAGTGGGATTAAAATTTGCTTTCACTCGTATATATGGGGCACCTAAATATGAGAAGTTGAAAGATGAAGTGTACAAAAAAGCAATTGATCTTTTTGATGAGTATAGGCGATTGTATGGCTCTTCTACTACTCAAAATGACGATTTAGAGCCTACCGTTGGACAAGATGACTTATTAGATTTCAAAAAATCCATTGAAATGCAAGTTCGGCTAAGAGGTAATGGTGGTGGATATTCTAAGTCCGAGTTTGATAGGTATTTGGATGAGATGCTAGGTGAACATGAGCAAGGGTGTCATATATTGACATGGTAGAAATTAAATGGTCATAGGTATCCAATTTTAGCACGCATGGCTCGTGATGTTTTGAGAATGCCTATTTCTACGGTAGCCTCAGAATCCACATATAGTGTCGGTCGTCGTCACCTCACTCCATTTAGAAATTCTTTGTCTTCTAAGGTGATCTCTAAATTCTTTCTTACCAAGTTACCATTGCTTTTATACAACTTATTTTGTGTTAGTCATATCATTATCGTTTTATATTTTATTTATCTTATGTTAATAAAGCTTGTGGAAGCGCTTTTATGTACCCAAGATTGGATTCGTCCGAGAGACAAAATTGGACTTCACGTGGAGGAGAAGTTGAAAGAATTAGAAAACTTTGAACAAGGTCAGCTACTCATCTTTTATAAGTTATTTTAAATATATATATATATATATATATATATATATATATATATATATATAGAGCTTAGTTCAATTGAGTCCACCATTTTCTTAGAGTCCTTGAGTCCTCATCCTAGCCATTGGATGAGGGAGATGGATGGCTGAGATTTGGGAGATTAAAAAATACACTTATCACTAATTAATTACCTATGCACTAATTAATTACCTTTCTCTCTCTAGCTTTACATTAATCACTTTTTAAACACTTTTAAGCACTTTTGAGCACTTTTTAGCTGCTGAGATTTATGAGTGTAACTTTGATGCTTGCGAGTGTAACTCTAATGTTTTAGAGTGTAACTTTAAGTTTTTAAGGCGGTTTGTATACAAAAATTTGAATTTAAACAATTTTAACACCTTACGAGTGTAACTTTAATACTTTTCGAGTGTAACTCTAATATTTTCGAGCGTAACTTTAAATTTTAAAGACGGTTTTGATATAATAATTTGAATATATATACTTTTAACATTCTACGAGTGTAACTTTGCTGATTTTCGAGTGTAACTTTAATATTTTTTAGACGGTTTTGTATAAAAATTTGAATTTATATAATTTTGACATTTTACGAGTGTAACTTGGATGATTTTCGAGTGTAACTTTAATATTTTTTTAAGACGGTTTATTACTTATAAATTTAAATTTATATAATTTTTTACATTTTACGAGTATAATTCTAACATTTTAGGAGTGTAACTTTAATTTTTTTTAAGACGGTTTTGTACATAAAAATTTGAATTTATATAATTTTAACATTTTACAAGTGTAACTTTGATGATTTACGAGTGTAACTCTAATATTTTACGAGTGTAACTTTAGTAATTTTAGGTCATTTTGAGTGGAATTTTTTGAATTTTATTACATGTTGAATCTACGTAATTTACTACAAATTTATGAGTGTTACTTTAGTCCTCTATGAGTGTAACTGTAGTCCTCTATGAGTGTAACTGTAGTCCTCTATGAGTGTAACTGTAGTCCTCTATGAGTGTAACTGTAGTCCTCTATGAGTGTAACTGTAGTAAAAACTATGTAAAAAGCAAGGTAGATCTAGAAAAAGGTAGATCTAGAAAAAAAAATTTGAAAACAAGAGTAAAAACTAAAAAAAGAAACAGATCTGACATCAACAAGTGTAACTTTTAAGGTCATTTTGTGTTACTTTAATAAATAATGTGTGTTACTTTAATATAAGATATATGTGACTTTAATAAATAAAATGTGTAACTTTAATAGACGGTATATGTGACTTTAATAAATAAGATAAATAACTTTAATAGAGAATTTGTGTTACTTTAATAGATAATGGGTAACTTTTTCAGATCTAGGAAAAAAATGTTACTTTAATAAATAAGGTGTGTAACTTTAATAGAGAATTTGTGTTACTTTAATAAATGTTACTTTAATAAACCAACCCACACTTACAAAAAAGGTAGATCTAGAAAAAAATATGAAAACAAGAGTATAAACTAAAAAAAGAAACAGATCTGACATAACATGTGTAACTTTAAAGGTCGTTTTCAAGGTCATTTTGTGTTACTTTAATAGTGTTACTTTAATAAATAATGTGTGTTACTTTAATAAATGATATATGTGACTTTATTACATATAATGTGTAACTTTAATAAATAAAATGTGTAACTTTAATAGACGATATATGTGACTTTTATAAATAAAATGTGTAACTGTAATAGAGAATTTGTGTTACTTTAATAGAAGTTATTTGTGTTACTTTAATAAATAAGTTTTGTTACTCTAACAAACATATATATGACTTTAATAAATAAAATATGTAACTTTAATAAATAATTTGTGTTACTTTAATAGATAATATGTGTGACTTTAATAAATAAGATGTGTAACTTTACTAGACAATTCGTGTTACTTTAATAAACAATATGTGTAACTTTAATCGGTCTATCGTCACCAAAACCAAGAATTACACCATTATTTCAGATCTGGAAAAATGAAAAATTAAAAAAAAAAAACAATTACTAAACATGAAAGAAAAAATGTAAAAAAAAAACAAGCAAACAATAGTAGATCTAAAAGAAAGAAAGGAGAAAAAAAAAAGACAATAAAAAAGAAAGAAGGAAGGAAAAAAGAAGAAAAAGAAAAAGAAATAGAAGAGGAGCCGAAGAAGGAGGAGAGGCCGGCAGCAGAGGGAGGTTGAGGACGCGCGTGGGAGGAGAGGAGGGAGGAGGAAGGCCTCCGTTAGGGAGGGGCGGCGGCCGTACGTGAGGGCGACGGGAGCCAGATCTGAAAAACAAAACGGAGGGGAAAGGCGGCGGTAGTGGCCAAGGAGTGGCTTCCGGATGTTGACGTCAGCGGTGGTGGCAGTGGGCCGCCACTTTTGGCAGTGATGGGTGGGTGTGGGGGGTGTTGGTGTTTTTCGTGGTGGTGGTGGTGGTGTCGGGTGGTGACTGAGAGGAAGTGAGGAGGAATTATTTATTTGGGATTTGGGATTTTGAATTATTTGGGATTTGGGATGTAGAGAGTGGAGAGGTAATGAAATTATGAGAGATGAGAGAGAAAAAGATGGGTGGAAAAGTTTATGTATTGAATTAGGGTATGGATTAGTGTTTAATTAGTGAGGATGAGAGAGACTGAGAAATTAACCCCTTAATCAGTTTTTGGGAGCACAAATCTCAGCCATTCATCCCCCAAGATCTAATGGCCTACAAGAGGACTCAAGGACTTTAAGGAATGGGGTGGACTCAATTGATCTTTGCTATATATATATATATATATATATAGGTAGGATCCGGTGAGTCCACCTACAGATTTGAGTCCGTGAGTCCAGGAAACAATATCACAGCATGTATGAAACAATATCACTGATTATATTTAACAGTATCACGAAAAAACACAATACAAATGGGTTAAAAATATTTAATGTCATATTACTCGCCGTCGCCGACCACCACCCACCCACCATTACCGGTGACATATCCAAGTACCTAGATGACACAAGTAAAGAGTTATCCATCATCGTCGTCAACCATTTATCCCATGTTTTTTTTTTCCAATATCCATATTCCTCCACTCATACACATTACTTCTCGGAGCTCACAATATCACGCACTACCACCAATCATAATAAAATTTGTCGTTGTCATCGTTAAATTATGGGTCTCGTTGTCGGCTATGAAGAAGAATGACGTAGCCTAAGATGCTAAGTTGAGAGGAAATAAAATAAAAGAAGCTATAAGAAATAAACGCCGGACTCGATAGGTGTGGAAAAAAAGTATGAGAAACAAAAACTTCATAATAGTGAGTGAAATTTGTTTAGTATTGTGATATTCAATAGTATATCCCGTGATATTGTTTAGTATAACTTGTGATATTGTATCCTGGACTCACGAACTCAAAAAGATAGGGTGGACTCACGTGATCCTAATTCTATATATATATATAGATTGTAACAACCCGAAAAATGCAATTTTCCTAGAAAAATAGTTACTAACACTTTTCAGTAGAACTTAAGTTTTAAAAAGGAATTGTTGTTCGAGTTTTCTTATTTTGAAATTCAGACGTTCGTTATTTTGGAAGTTTGAGGGATTTTCATGAAAAGGACGTTTTTAGTCATCTTTGACTTTTCTTGACTTTGAAGTCGTCTTTGACTTTTCCTTGACTTTTTAAAGTCGTCATTGACGTTTTCTTGACTTTTAAGTCGTCATAAACTTTTCTTGACTTTTAAGTCATCTGCGACTTTTCTCGACTTTTCAGTCAACTTTGACTTCCGTTGACTTTTCCCGACTCGTCTCATAAGTATGAAGACCGAAATTTTATTTAAAAAAATAATATTTTTGATTTATTTTTATTTAGATTTATTAAGATTTATCATAATTTAATATAAATATTTTGAATTTATTCGGAATTTAAAGAATAACGTTTACGGTTTTAACCGAACGTCATTTAACTATTCCAGACTCATCGTAAAGCGCGAAACAAAATCGAAACTCGACTTTGGCATGAGTCACACGCGCGTGTCATCGCTTTCCACTCACCATAAGATATTTTAATTGTTTTGAATAAACTAATCAAAATATCTAGATATTTATTAACTTTATCGATCAGTTAACGAAAATTACGCAAATCTTTTACAAAACTGACCCGACAGTCACCATATCACACGGTTTTTCCTCTCTCTTTGACCTTGATATTTTCTTTCTTTTCATTACAATAACATAATATCTTGATATTTAATTCAATTAACTTAATATCTAATTAATTACGGTAATATAATTATTATACCGGGTCAATTCCATAACAACAATTTCAAACCCAACTCACTATTTTGCTCTATAAACTCACGGCTCACACACTCCACTTTACTCACAAACAACTTTTCATTTTTCAACAAATCAAATTAAGATCAAAATATCACTTTCTTTAATCGTTCTTGAGCGTTCTTCGCGTTCTTCATCCGTTCTTCATCGTTCTTGAGCAAAACCTTCATAAAACCTTCATTTCTTAATTAAATCCGTCCTAACTTATATTTCTAGGATCTCCTCTTCGCTCCCCATCTTCTAGTACGGTTTATTTTCAATTCCGTCAAAATCGTTTTCAACACTTTAATTATGGAAAATCAAAGTTTTAATTCTAATAATGTTTTTCTTGTCATTTCTTATAGGGGAAGACTTTGAAGACGAGTTTGGTGACTCGTATATTTTAGGAGAAGATTAGAAGACGGGTTTCTTATTTTCTTAGTTCTTATTATTTTGGTGCTACTTGATTTTAGCTAGCTAAGGTAACGATTCCGAGTTACTCGACGGATAAATGTTACATAGCTTTGGTTTTTCTTTAGTTTTGGTTCATCTTTAGGTTTTGTTCTTATTATTATGATTTTATGATTTTTAGTTAGTAACATGTTAAGTAGTAGTTAGTATGGTGTTTTATGATTTTATAACATGTTGGTTGTTCTTGTTATATTTTTATGATTTCTTCATGATGATGATTGTTGTATGATGGATGGTTAAATTGGTTGTTAAATTGGGTGTTGATTAATTAAAAACATGTTAGAATTAATTTGGAAATTTGGGGTTGTTGTTTGGTGGTGGCCGAATTGGTGGCTGGAAAACCGGTCCAAACCAGGCCGGTCCAGGCCGGTTCAGACCGGTCTGGGTTGGTCCATGGTGGGTCCGGGTCTTGGTCTTTGGGTTGTGTCGATGTTTGATTGTTTAATTGTTGTTTTGACGGGGTTTAAATATGTTAAAGCATGCGGGAAATATTAGGAAACGGTTTTTAGTAAAATCGAATCAAAGGCCAAAACAGCCCAATTCTGTCCGTGAGGCCCAAAACAGGGCCATGTGGGTCCGGCCCAATTCAGCCCGTGGGTCCCACCTTGGGACTCGTGTCGGTTTTTGAGTTATCGTCATTTTTATCGTGTTTTGTAATATTTAGCAAGTGGGAAATATTAATAAGTAAAATATTTAATTAAAAAGGTTTTCATAAAATTATTATTTCTCCCATGTTAGAAATTATAATACGAGATTGTAGTTTACGTTGAAATCATTTAAGTCAAGCGGGTTTTGGGTATAATATGATAATTCACATGTTAGAAGTAGTAATAAAATAACATGTAATGAATATGTTGATTTTATGTCTATGTGATAAAGACTATGCTTCTAGCCGGTTTGATCCAACGGGTTTGGTCAAACTAAGATCTAGTCAGCCCCGATTTGACTGATGACCCGTCGCGGGACTCGGGTCGGGGATTTGTCTTCAAGTATGGTTGTATTTAATTAATGAATTAGCCTTAGTAGATATGAGGCGATATGATATTTGATTATTATTTATATGCAAGTAGTCACATGATAGGATGTTTTTCCCGTGACTGTTTTGATTATATGGTTGGTGTCGTGTGGACTAAGTACCCATAGAGAATTACGATTATATGGCATGTTAAGTCGTATCTTGGCCATGTTTTAAAGGTAACCTCTGAGTTAAGATATTAGTTTGGTTCGGCCATAGTAATTCTAAATGAGTATCTTGGACCATGCCATTGATAGGTCCGTACTGTCTTTAACGAGTATATAGTTCACTGCTTGATAGCTTTTGTGTCTCGGCTTGGTGGGTTTATATCCAAGTCGGGGCATGGTTACCTAATCCACTTCGGGGATGGAGCCAGCTTAAGTACTAGCCATCTCTGCTTAGGGGGTCGCCTAGTAGAGTTTCTTGTGTACTTCTGGTCACGAGACGGGGAATGGAATAGCTGTTGTCGCTAGGTCTGATCAGTCTAGGACTAGGATGTTTTCCTACCTTGTGGTATAGCCTCGAGTTACAGAAGTCTTCTATTGACTGTCCTAAGAACTTATGCCTGTTTGTAGACGTAGTGGTCTTTCATGTTTGATGATTCTATGAATCTTAGAAGGTGAGATGCAAGCCGGCTAAGGTTGATAGAGTTTGGATTACCGGTTGTTAACTGATTCACATGATATTTTGTATGATTAGGGTTGAGTGTCTCATGGCCATGTTTTAAAGGTAACCTCTGAGCTAGCATACCAGCTTCCCTACCTCGAGTTATAGTTTATTATCGGGTAAATGATAGCTTTCACATGCTAGGTATTGTTATATTGTTTCATAACATGAAAAGCATATCCATATCTGTGTAAGTTTTGTATTTTCCGTATACATTGCTTTTATGTTATTAATGTTTCATTAAACTCGACATTTCGTGGCTGGGAGAACTCGGAGTTACTCCCCACTGACTGTGGCTTCCGTGTTTATATTTAATGCGGTCGAACAGGTGGTGATGCATACATTGGGTCATTGACGAGCCTAGCGAGTGAAGTATTTACCTTGGACCTATATTCGGTTCTTAGATTGTATATTATTATACACTCTTTTATTTCCGTATTTATACGGGAGATATGTCTCCCGTCTTGTAAAATTATTATGTATAATATTAGTTTTCTTTTGTAATGAACCCTTTTTATTTATGACACCCTTCGTTATGTATTTAAATTATTTTTTTCTTTCCGCAAATTTGAGGGTGTCACAGTTGGTATCAGAGCATATTTTGCTCCCGACGCACGTTTGTGTACCCTTGCATAAATAACTTGACCTTAATAAATAATAAACTTGTGAGATAGAAGGGTAGGATGGGTAGATTAGGATTTATGTTGTAGTCTATTTGTTTATGCTAATTGTTAGGAGTAATTTAATTTGTTTTGTCTCTTATGAAGATGGTTGGACCTCGTGTAGAAGAGATCATTGTTAGTGCCAACCAGGTCCCTCCTCATAGAGAAGACAATTGCCAAGGAGGCTATGCTTGAGTGGCGAGCCAAATTGCTAGGAGCAATATTACGCCTTAGGGTGGAATATGTGTTACCTAGAAGGAGTATCCTCTACCGAAGATTTGAAGAGTTATAAGCCTAATTGAAGTGAATTCCTTCTTCATCTATGAATTCTCTCGTTCTTATAATATTTTGCCCTCTTCCCTCTATCTAGGTGCTTCTTTCTCCTCCAACCTATTTACCTCTTGGAAATTACTCTTAATAGTTCCTCCATTATACCATTGGTATCCTTACCTCCCTCTTGTAACATTTTTTTATGGATGTCATCACCATCGGATTGTGGTATATTATACTTAGTCGGAAGAACTTTGAATCTTGTGGAATATTAGTGTTTGTTAGAATGAACTTGTGATTTGGGGAAAATAGTGTAGATCTAATTTCACCCTATGGTGGTGAGAGTTGGTATCCTTGAGGAAGGTTTGGTAAGGTATGGTTAATGATTTTAATGCTAGATACTTGTCATGAATTGTGTGTAAATAGTTCATGATATTCGATGATGTAAGATCGAATGAGTTGACTATGATTTCTTAACTCATTAGTAATTTAGTCTTTTGGACTTAGAAGTTTAGTATTGGGTTGAAGATCATACTTATGATATGTCTATTTTGGAGTAAATAAGAAGTTTCGAATATGGTACCTAGCCATCCTATTAAGCTAGTTCCGTGTTTAGATAATTATAAGGATTTGAGGATAAACTTAGGAGGAAAGTCTCTTAGTGGTTTTAGACTATGAAAACTTGAAGTTGCAATATCATTTCTTTTGAGGATCGAATTAAGCATAATGGTGGTTGGTTGTTGTGGTTAAGGATTTTAGTGGTTCTTTAAAGGTTACTTGGAAAAAAATAGTTGTTTTAAATGTTGGACCCTAATGGGAATAATTACCTTGTGGAATTTTGGATTTGGATGACCAAACTTGAGGAATATTGTTATAAGCAAAAACCGATGTATGGAGAGTTTGATGGAGCTAAATAAATTGATTTACGGTCGCATTGCCCTATAATTGGCAAAAGTTAAGTGAAATGAGATATGGTAACTAATCTCTTTTGAGGATTTGTGTTTTAACTTTTGAAGATGAGAAAGTTTATTGTAAATAAGTTGGGGTAATGAATTTTTGGAATAAATTGGATTAAAGGATTTCATAGAAAGTCCTTTACTTTGTGGTTGTTAGCGGTCTTGTTTCCTTAATTATAAATATTTTGATGGTGATTTCCAATATTAGTTTCGATGGACTTTAGAAGATTCTAATTGAATTGGAATAATTGGGAATTGCTACTCGATGTGGCATTCTTATGAAATATTTTGGTAGGAATCCGATGATTGAAATGTTGAGGATATATTGCACTCCCTTGAGGACTAGTTTACTTGTGCAGTTAGTATTGTCGAGTTCCTATCGACATTAGAATTTTCATAGAGGGAAGATAGTATTGGGGTTCACCCTTCGTTCTTCTTTATTCTTTCCTTCTTTCTTTCTTCTTTATTCTTTCCTTCTTTCTTTCTTCTTTCTATTCGATTTATTCTTTCGAATATTCAGTTCCTTCTATCGAGTATCATTACTCTTAGATATATTACTATAAGCTTTAGTTAGAAATTTTAGGAATAGATAATAGAGTTATTATTCTTACTATGAAGTTTTTGAATTAAAAGCTTTAGACATGTTTTATGATTTCAAGTGTTTTACAGTCAAGGAGTGTTGAGACTCGTTATTGGAGACGTTCGATAACTAGTTTTCTCATTTATTGATGCGAAAATGTATCTTTTAAAGTCTTTGATTTGGGACGTTGGTGTTCGTAACAGCTGACGAGAACCTTCCGCCCCAGTGATAAGACCCTGTAATTTTATTACGAATATATTTTTAACAATTTTGAAATAGACATACATATATGTTACTTTCCTTCTTCTAAGTTTCGAGGACGAAACTTTTTAAAAGGAGGGGTGATTGTAACAACCCGAAAAGTACCCAATTTTTCTAGTAAAAATATTACTAACACTTTTCAGCAGACTTAAGTTTTTAAAATAGAATTTATTGTTTCGAGTCGTATTTTGAAATTCCGCGTTCGTATTTGGAATTTCTGAGAGATTTCATGAAAAGACCGTTTTTAGTCATCTGTGACTTTTCTTGACTTTTAAGTCGTCTTTGACTTTTCCTTGACTTTTTAAAGTCGTCATTGACTTTTTCTTGACTTTTAAGTCGTCCTAAACTTTTCTTGACTTTTAAGTCATCTTCGACTTTTATCGACTTTTCAGTCAACTTTGACTTCCGTTGACTTTTCCCGACTCGTCTCATAAGTATGAAGACCGAAATTTTATTTAAAAAAATAATATTTTTGATTTATTTTTATTTAGATTTATTAAGATTTATCATAATTTAATATAATTATTTTGAATTTATTCGGAATTGAAAGAATAACGTTTACGGTTTTAACCGAACGTCATTTAACTATTCCCGACTCATCGTAAAGCGCGAAACAAAATCGAAACTCGTCTTTGGCATGAGCCACACGCGCGTGTCATCGCTTTCCACTCACCATAAGATATTTTAATTGTTTTGAATAAACTAATCAAAATATCTAGATATTTATTAACTTTATCGATCAGTTAACGAAAATTACGCAAATCGTTTACAAAACTGACCCGACAGTCACCATATCACACGGTTTTTCTTCTCTCTTTGACCTTGATATTTTCTTTCTTTTCATTACAATAACATAATATCTTGATATTTAATTCAATTAACTTAATATCTAATTAATTACGGTAATATAATTATTATACAGGGTCAATTCCATAACAACAATTTCAAAACCCAACTCACTATTTTGGCCTATATTTACACGGCACTCATCCACTCATTCCTACTCACAAACAACTTTTCATTTTTCAACAAATCAAATTAAGATCAAAATATCACTTTCTTTAATCGTTCTTGAGCGTTATTCGCGTTCTTCATCCGTTCTTCATCGTTCTTGAGCAAAACCTTCATAAAACCTTCATTTCTTAATTAAATCCGTCCTAACTTATATTTCTAGACTCTCCTCTTCGCTCCTCATCTTCTAGTACGGTTTATTTCAATTCCGTCAAAATCGTTTTTCAAACACTTTAATTATGGGAATTCATATTTTAAGTTCTAATAATGTTTTTCTTGTCATTTCTTATAGGGGAAGATTTTGAAGACGAGTTTTGTGACTCGTATATTTTAGGAGAAGATTAGAAGACGGGGTTCTTATTTTCTTAGTTCTTATTATTTTGGTGCTACTTGATTTTAGCTAGCTAAGGTAACGATTCCGAGTTACTCGACGGATAAATGTTACATAGCTTTGGTTTTTCTTTAGTTTTGGTTCATCTTTAGTTTTTGTTCATATTATTATGATTTTATGATTTTTAGTTAGTAACATGTTAAGTCGTAGTTAGTATGGTGTTTTATGATTTTATAACATGTTGGTTGTTCTTGTTATATTTTTATGATTTCTTCATGATGATGATTGTTGTATGATGGATGGTTAAATTGGTTGTTAAAATGGGTGTTGATTAATTAAAAACATGTTAGAATTAAATTGGAAATTTGGGGTTGTTGTTTGGTGGTGGCCGAATTGGTGGCTGGAAAACCGGTCCAAACCAGGCCGGTCCAGGCCGGTTCAGACCGGTCTGGGTTGGTCCATGGTGGGTCCGGGTCTTGGTCTTTGGGTTGTGTCGATGTTTGATTGTTTAATTGTTGTTTTGACGGATTTTAAATATGTTAAAGCATGCGGGAAATATTAGGAAACGGTTTTTAGTAAAATCGAATCAAAGGCCAAAACAGCCCAATTCTGTCCGTGAGGCCCAAAACAGGCCCATGTGGGTCCGGCCCAATTCAGCCCGTGGGTCCCACCTTGGGACTAGTGTCGGTTTTTGAGTTATCGTCATTTTTATCGTGTTTTGTAATAGTTAGCAAGTGGGAAATATTAATAAGTAAAATATTTAATTAAAAAGGTTTTCATAAAATTATTATTTCTCACATGTTAGAAATTATAATACGAGATTAGTTTACGTTGAAATCATTTAAGTCAAGCGGGTTTTGGGTATAATATGATAATTCACATTTTAGAAGTAGTAATAAAATAACATGTAATGAATATGTTGATTTTATGTCTATGTGATAAAGACTCTGCTTCTAGCCGGTTTGATCCAACGGGTTTGGTCAAACTAAGATCTAGTCAGCCCCGATTTGACTGATGACCCGTCGCGGGACTCGGGTCGGGGATTTGTCTTCAAGTAAAATTGTATTTAATTATTGAATTAGCCTTAGTGGATATGAGGCGATATGTTATGTGTTTATTACTTATATGCAATTAGTCACATGATAGGATGTTTCCCTGTGACTGTTTTGATTATATGGTTGGTGTCGTGTTGACTAAGTACCCATAGAGAATTACGATTATATGGCATGTTAAGTCGTATCTTGGCCATGTTTTAAAGGTAACCTCTGAGTTAAGATATTAGTTTGGTTCGGCCAGGGTAATTCTAAATGAGTATCTTGGACCATGACATTGATAGGTCCGTACTGTCTTTAACGAGTATATAGTTCATGGTTAATAGCTTTTGTGTCTCGGCTTGGTGGGTTTATATCCAGGTCAGGGCATGGTTACCTAATCCACTTTGGGGATGGAGCCAGCTTAAGTACTAGCCATCTCTGCTTAGGGGGTCGCCTAGTAGAGTTTCTTGTGTACTTCTGGTCACGAGACGGGGAATGGAATAGCTGTTGTCGCTAGGTCCGATCAGTCTAGGACTAGGATGTTTTCCTACCTTGTGGTATAGCCTCGAGTTACAGAAGTCTTCTATTGACTGTCCTAGGAACTTATGCCTGTTTGTAGAAGTATTGGTCTTTCATGTTTGTATGATTCTATGAGTTCTAGAAGGTGAGATGCAAGCCGGCAAGGATTGATAGAGTTTGGATTACCGATGTTAACTGATTCACATGATTACGTGTTGATTAGGGTTTGAGTGTATCACGGCCATGTTTCTGAGAGGAACCTCTGAGCTAGCATACCAGCTTCCCTACCTCGAGTTATAGTTTATTATCGGTTTCACATGCTAGCTTTCACATGCTAGGTTATTTGTTAGTTATTTGTTTCATAACATGAAAAGCATATCATATATGTTTAAGTTTTGTATTTTTCATATACATTGCTTTTATGTTATTCATGTTTCATTAAACTCGACATTTTGTGGCTGGGAGGACTCGGAGTTACTCCCCACTGACTGTGGCTTCCGTGTTTATATTTAATGCGGTCGAACAGGTGGTGAATGCATATTTGGGGTACATTGACGAGCTAGCGAGCGAAGTATTGACCTTGGACCTATATTCGGTTCTTAGATGGTATATTATTATACACTCGTTTCATTTCCGTATTTATACGGGAAGGATAGGTTCCCGCTTTCAGTACTTTTTATTGTATAATTTATTTCGTTTTGTAATGACCCTTTTT
>JAIUZE010018407.1:0-11643 GCA_022085475.1 Heliosperma pusillum
CCTTTCTTGATTTTGTTTATTCTTGTTCGACTCTCCTCCTCCGCATTTTTTATTTTAGAATATTTGCTTTCAACTCCGGCTTTTGCAATTTTAGATTTTAGATTATTTGCTTTCGATTCCAACTTCTGCAATTTTAAATTTTCAATTATTTGCTTCCTTTCTTGATCTTGTTTATTCCAATATGCAAAGTTGGTTTACAAACATATATCAATAGAACAGAACATCTACATGACTACATTATACATTTAAAATAAAATAAAAGTAATTTTGGTATATTCTTAAAAAAATCTTATTATAAAAATAGCATATCGGTGTATATTCTTATTATTATAAAAATAGCATCTCTGTGGATATAAAAGTAGTAACGTAAATACAACGGGTATTGGGGCCCAATTTTCAAAATTTCGCACGGGGCCCCGGAAATCTCCGAGACGGCCCTGTTTTCTTCTCACAGAATGAGGTAAGTGTAAACTATTCACTGGAACATAGACGGTATTTTTTTTACTGACAGGGTTGTAATAATGAGTAACTTCCTCAACGTGTATGTTCTTACAAAAAAGCAAACAACTGGTATAAAAAATTACTCTAACTCCGTGATCTTATGGTTAAGGGATGAGATAAATGACAACACTTGATTGTCCTCTTTAACGTTTTATAATTTACATATTTCCTATATTGCATTTTTTATTGTGCCGTTTTGCCTCTAACTTCATACCAATTTTATTGTCATCTTTCTAAATTCAGTAAATTAAAATAGTTGAGATTTATAATTGCTCCTACTTAGTGGCTATTTGTATCTCCATTACAGATTTACAGTTAAATTATTTAAATTTTCTTTAAGTTGAGATTTATAATTGCTCGTTGAATACGGTGTTCAACTGGTTCTAGAAACCAAGGCCCAAGAGAGACTAGACCTGTCAAATTATGACACGCCCCAACCCATTTTTCTAGGTTAAGACCGGAAAATTTCGACCAAGCGACCAGTTTGACTGGAACCCGAAATGACATGTTATTTTGCGTCGAAATCCGACCCGTTAGGTCAAAGGTAAATTCGAAATTTTATAAAATATATATAAATATATAAATATTATATTTCAAAAAATTGTTAACAAATTATTATTTTTAGTACTTCAAATAACAAAAAGAATTAAAAACAATTTTATATACTTTTATAATATTTAATAATAAAAACATCATTAAAAACATCATTTCAATAATTATGTAAATCGATATAATGGAAACATTAAATATGATTAAGATTTTGATTTTAAATATGTTTTACATTTAAAAAAAATTGATAAACAAAAAGTCAAAAAAAAAAAGATGTTAGACACTATTTCTTGAGCTGTGTTCTAGCCCTAAAGTGACTCATGACCCGTATGTTCGACCCGAATTTGACCAGACCCGTATTCAACCTGACCCGACTCGTATGACACTGACCCGGGATCCGACCTGCCTGACATGTATGACAGGTCTAAGAGCGAGAGACCCAAACATACAAATTTCTTGACATAATTTGTAATAACCCGTCATACCTGGAGCCTTTAAGCAAGACCTTTAAAGTAAGAGGAGATATCAAACCTCTGTTTCCAGAGGGTAGGATGTACCAAATTGAGTTTCTGAAACAAGTTATCAATATAAAAGTAAGTCAGCAAAGTCCACAGGGTTCTTTAATCCAAAATACAACTCAAAGTCAAAGTTTCAACTCAAGTCTAGAAACCAAAAAAAAGTAAACTAAACAAGGTGCTAAGCCAAGTAGCGATGAATCCCCTTGCAAGCCCAAACAATCATCATAACATATGATCATCATCAAACCTGCTTACAACCTACTCGTGATACGCCTAAATTAGCCTATGAGTCACGATAGATAAAACAACAACAACAGTCAGTTTACATGTACATAAACCAACCATATAAAATCACAATGTCAGCATCGCACATATCTGAAGCCACCAAGAAGCGCACCACTGTTCCATCTAGAAGCACACCGTACCACCAATCGCGGTGCCATAAACAAGCACATCGCCATGTCCAGACCACGCCGTAGACACAATGGGCCATGCCGCAGCAGGTCACCCCCAGTCCCAGGTCATAGCCACGTGCACTGTCTCCTCCATGGCGGAAACCATGAGGAGTGAGTAGCCACATAGTCTATGGAGCCGATTTCTCGCAAGCGCTCCATATAAATAACACCTCCAATACACCAATATATCACAATCACAATCATACATCCAAACTCCAAGTCAATATGTCACAATCATATCATAATCCACATCAATCAATCACATACACATAAACGAGTATGATTAACCTACCTTTAAGAAAAGCATTTCAACAAGCAAATCTCAAGAAGTCAAGGCTAGAAGTCCTCTTTACAAAGTCACCAGCTAAAATAACATAATAATAACAATTACTACTAATTACTACAAAATCCTACTAAATACGACTAATTACCACTAACTACAACTATTTCCGTCAATTATAAGACTAACAAAGTCAATAATCATAATCTAGGTCACATTATCTCAAATCTCATACTAATAAACAATAAACTATAATCTACAATACTTTTCTCCGATTTCGAGGTTTTTAACAGATATTCCATCAACTATAATCATATACCCAAATTTTGTTCTATCAAAAAATAATCTAATTCAAGATAATCATTATAATCTATTCTAAGCAATATAACAATCTAATAACATTAGTCTCAACCTAATAATCAACCTAATTACTAATCACATACTAATTACTCTAAACCTTACTTCAAAGATGATTAGATGACATCAAAAGATTAAAGATGAAGATAACTTACAACGATTGGAAAAGATAAGATCAGAGAAAGATCTAAAAGATTGAATTCCACCACAATTCCAAGACAAGATTAATTAAGGACTAATTAAAGAGAAATTAGGGATTATTAGAGAGAGGATAGAGTTTTAATGAGAGTTTATATTCTTAATGAAGAATTATGAGGAAACAAGAGAGAAAAGCCTTTTATATCAACTATGTCCTACGCGAAAATAAGAACTAGCGATTCAGCAATTTCGATAATTACTTGGTCGAGTAGCATCCCACTTGACCAAGTACCGACCACAGAGAAAAAACATACAAGAAATTTTCCAACTTCAACCAAACAGAGCCACTCGACCGACTAACCAACTTACTCGGCCGAGTAAAAACTCCCTCGACTGAGTGCTACTCAACTCGACCAAGCACTAACTTACTTGACCGCGTTGAAACCAACTCGACCAAGTATCACGCCCACTTGGTGGAGTACACACTCAACTCGACCGGGCAACACCTTCACTTGGTAGAGTACACACCTTACTCGACCGAGTAATTAAAATTCACTCGACCAAGTGCTACTCAACTCGACCAAGCACTAACTCACTCGACCGAGTTGAAACCAACTCGACCAAGTATCACGCCCACTTGGTGGAGTACACACTCAACTTGACCGGGCAACGCCTCCACTAGGTGGAGTACGCACCTTACTCGACCGAATAATACCACATGTATTTCATAACTTCTATAAACAATTAGTCTCTCTATCCGTCTTAACATTAAAAACGAGTCAAGTATCATCCCGCTTGTGCATATAAGACAAATATTTCGCTTTTTTTTATGCATTCCGCTTTCGTTTTATTCTAACTACTTGAATAGTCTTTAGCTTAAGGCTGATATACATATCTTAAATAAGAATTTGTCTTCTATAAAGTTCTTATGGCACAATGGTTGATTGTACTTAAAAAAGGACGTAACCTCATGCAGCCTCCATCCAAGATTGAGAATATTAAACCTGTCAAAATTGACCTAACTCGAATAACCCGACCAGGCACCCGAACTCAATATTCGGGCTTGAATCGAAATCTCAATTGACTCGACCCAATATAATATGACCCGAATGTTTATTGTTACAAACATATTATTATCCATAAATAACTTGATAATAGTTGACCCGAAAATGACTAGAACCCGAAATACCCTGACCCGACCTGAAACTAGCAAGCCCAAAATTGACCCGACCCGAATCCGAACCTATTGGCCCGTTTGTCAGTTTTACTTGAGATTAACAATCAAATTTATTTATTAATAATATGTTGATTTTTTTAATCACATTTAATATCTTATATAATCAGCAACCGTTTCAATTTTAATGTCAGCTAATTAATACTCCTTAATTCAAATTAAATCCTTTTTAATTTAAATCCCGTTCTCTAATTTACTCTAAAATCTACACTAATATTTATTTTTGATGTATTACAAGGGCCGATCACAAACACTCATTAAGAATAGCTGCAAAATTTAGGAATATGATAATGTCACTATATTTTTGTATAATACCATTCAAATATATGTTAAATATAAGGGTATTTTATAATAAATGATTTTTAAATTAATGCTCAAAAATAAAGTATTTTTATTTTATTATGAACAATTTTTCTAAATACCCTTCAAATATAGATAATGTCACTATATTTTTGTATTATAAACCATTCAACTTTTGTTTATTTAATTTAGAAAAAATAAACTGTATAGACAACCTAATGGTAATGGTGTGTTTGTTCCATGTTTCAGGTTTTCAAAACTCAAGTTTACGTGGACAGCATTTTGATAAATAATTTCAAATCCAGGTCAAATGACAAAAACTTTAATTTTTTAAAATTATTTTGAAAAATTCTTTCTTTTATTATGAGGGCTGCGAAACATCGTCGACGTTTTATAAAACATCGTCGACGTTTTTTAAAAAAAAGACCACTACTACCCTTTTCTCTCCTTCCTCTCTCTAACTTTTTCTCTAAAATTCAAAAATCTCATAAACTAATTTAAACAACTTCCACAAAAATTTGAAAGACGGTTTTCATATAACATTAAACGGTAGTCAATGGCGGACAATGAATCATCGGTACGTTATGCAAACCCTTTAACTTAATTTTTGTTTTGTTTCTTTAGTTTTCCATTAACGTAAATTTGAAAGACGGTTTCCATTGCTTTCTTTGTTAGTGTTACGTTACGAGCCTATGACATTTGTTGATTCTTGAACACCCTTTTGAAGTCGATTTATACTTTTTATGCCGAATTCATGAATATTGATATGATTTTTGGACGATTTAGGGTAGGCAACTCTATATTGGACGTTGATATGGGGAATCAACGTCCAATATAGACGTTGATAAACAACAATGACGTCCCACCTAGACGTTGATACCCCATATCAACGTCCAAGGTGGACGTTATGAAGGTGGATCAACGTCCAAAGTGGACGTTGGTTCCCATCCTCAACGTCCAATATAGACGTTATAATCTATGTGTAACGTCTGTCCTAGACGTTATGTATAGGGTTCAACGTCTAGGTTAGACGTTATGTATAGGGTTCAACGTCTACAGTGGACGTTGAACTAGTGGTGCAACGTTTTTTTGAAGTTTACTTGCGTATTTTCGTGTTTTCGTGTAATTTCTCGTGTTTTCGCACGGTTTATTTAAGTTTTAATGTAATTTCCGCTTGTAAACAGGGTTCATTTGAGGAATTTGTCGATAACGGGTTCGATTTCAACCCTTTATTTGTGACGGATATAGGATTTGATACTCGTGACGAAGCGTTTGATTGGGCCCAAAAGATAGCGTTTGCTAATGGGTTTGCATTGGTGAAAGCAACTAATGGAGCGAAAAACCGTAGCGAACCCGACTTGTTATCTTCATATTTGCGTTGTTCTAGGTACGGGAGGCCACCGGGAGAGTATGATCCCGATAATCCTAGGAAACAATCCGGTTCACCTAAATGTGATTGCAAATTTCGTATTCGAGCCGTGCAAAACAAGTTTCGGGGATTCGAGGATAAACCCACGATACTTTGGAACATTGTGGTTGCCGTTGGTTTTGGGAAGCACAACCACAAGTTGGTAAAGTACAAGGATGGACATAGGCATTTTGCGGGTTTAACTGAAGAAGAGAAAGAGTATGTGAAACAACAAATCCGGGCCTCGATTCCTCCGAGAGATATTAAAAACGGTCTTCATCAAAGAACCCCGGAAAAACCGCAACCCTCAAGCACCCAAATATATAGTGAGACAACCAAGATGAGGCGTGAAATGAGAGGGAATCGAAATCCCGCTCAACAAATGTTGTCCTTAGCTGTAGAAGCGAAATATGTGCATTGGCATGAGAAGAATCCTGAGACATGTGAGCTTTCTCATGTTTTCATGTCTCATCCGGAAGCCGTGAAGCTGTTTCGTACCTATCCACATGTTGTGCTTATTGATTCGACATACAAGACCAATGTGTACAAGATGACACTCGTTGAGCTTGTTGGTGTCACACCATGTGGATCTTCATTCTTGATTGCTTGTGTATTGATTCCTTCTGAGTCGGAAGATGGGTACAAATGGTTATTGAAGAAGTTGGGAATGCTTCTCGAGTTCACCGAAGCATCTATTTCAGCGTTTGTCACTGATCGGGAGTTGGGTTTGATCGCGGCTCTACGGTCCGTCTATCCTCTTACACCTCACTTGTTGTGTCGTTGGCACTTGAACCGTGCTGTTGAGAGCAAAGCACAATCGTGGTCAAAGCATGAGTGGCGCACAAAGCAAATCATGTGCAATGAAGAGCATGGTTGGAATGGAGTGATAAATGCTACTACCAAGGAAGAGTACGAGTTGCGTTGGGCCGCCTTTTGTAAAAATTGGATGGTAGTGGCGACTTATGCGGCAAAAACATGGGGCTCGTACTCAACAGGGTTCGTATTATGCTACACGAACCGGTATTTCCATCTTGGAAACACGGCTACTTCCCGGGTGGAGTCCTCTCATTCTCTTTTGAAGGCTTGGTTGAAAAGTTCTAGCCTAACCCTTGATACTATGTGGTCCCGTATTCATTCTATGCTTGAAGGACAACACTCCAAAATAAGAAAAGAGCTCGAGGAGTCAAGAAGTAAACCTCGTCATACATCTCATTTGTTTTCTTTGTTGAAAGGAAAGGTGTCCTTAAAAGCCATCGGGATTATGGAAAATGAAACTAAGAGGGGAATTGAGTTAGGGATCGGGTTGGTAAATGGATGCGGTTGTGCTTTAAGAACTACTCATGGCTTACCTTGTGCTTGTCTCTTGGTTGGTTTGAAAAACAATGATGAGAGAGTTCACCTTGATCAAGTTCATTCATTTTGGAGGACATTGGAGTATGGCAATGATGACACAATGCCGAAAAACGATAATGATGCCTTTGAAGAGCTCGTCAATGAAATGAGGAGTAGTGATCCGGCAAGTAAGAGATCTTTTATTGAGAAGATGCGCACCTTTCTTCATCCGGAAGACGAGTACGTATTGCCACCCCCTGTTAGAGAAAACCCCAAGGGTCGACCAAGAGGATCTACTACTAGGAACAAGTCATTTTTTGAACATGTAAAGAGGAAGTTTGGGACACCTGGTTCAGATGGATCGACGACCACTCAACAAACAACAGTTGGTGATTTTGATGAGGTGAGGGTCGGTGCACCTTTGGAATTGGCTTACACTAGGGGTCCTTTGTCAAGCTGGAATAAAAGATGGGGGGTCCCGGAGGAGTTGTGGTGTTTTTTTTATGGTTGGGTGGATGTAGGTGATGATGGTCATTGTGGTTTTCGAGTATTGTCTCATGCTGCCCGGGGTCGAGAAACTGACCATCTAGTGATGCGAGAATGGTGTGCTCGAGAGATTAGGGGTTTTGAGGTGTACAAGGATTATTTTGATGCGACCTACGTCACAAATAATGGTTTTACTATGTTTGACAACACTTTGAGGCGCATTGAATTTTCCAACAACACCGGTTGTGGTCAAGAACATTGGATGCATGACGTTCATCTGTATGTTTTCGCATCGTTGTTTAACTGGGCAATTTGTGTCATAGGTAAGGCCCCGTCTAGTCCGAGTACATGGCAATGTAGTACATTTTTGCCTTTAAGAAGTTGTCCTCAAAGTCCGGTCCCATATGGTGTTTTGTGGATTTTAAATCACCACCAACATTGGATGCGGTTGCATTGTCGTGGACCACCTCAAGAAGTTCCAATGCCTCCAATAGAGATGACTTGGGCGGGGTATAGAGAACAAAATGTTGCACACTATGAAGATTTGTACAAGACAAATTTCGAAAACTGGCACACATGTATGGGAACGACACCTAGAGTGCGTCGCACAAGAAGGGATAAGTTATGATTGTTGTACTTGTGTAATTGATGAATATTTATGTATTATTTTTTCTTCTTTTATCTCAATTTATTTTTGATTAAATAAAATTGACAATACTCGAATCAAGGTCACATAAGTTAAAGTCTTAAAATTACATTACATAGAAGAAACGATTAAAATACCCATGCTGCAAACCAAATCATCATCACCACAATTTTTCATCAAACACATGCAGTCGGTTTTAGTAAGACTAATCAGTGGAGTAATCTGTGGATGAATATTCCTTTGGCTTGAATAACTCCTCCTCCATGTAGCCGGTGTAAATGTGGTATATAAAAATTGGCTCGGGTGGGCCATGGAATATCTGACCATCACCCTGATAACCCTCCATAAGCTGATGCAGTGTCATGGACGGAATGATGGTTTCACATCTTTTGAAAAATTCAATCAACTCCGCCTCGATCCTCTTTAGTTCATCCCTTTTCAGAAGGACAGATTCTAAACAACAACATAAAATGGTAACAACTAATTACTCAAAACAAACAAATGATATAATTAAAGTTTGAAATTAAAGTTGACAGAAATTTTACCTTTTGTTATATTCATTTCAGGAATATGAGGGTAATTTGTTTTATAGGGAGTACCTATAATTTGTGGTAGTGATACGAGATTAGGTTCATAACGGTTCATGAAATCCCAAATGATATTATTATTAAACACGATTAGTAAACGGCGAAATATGGAAGAAAACTCATTAACAATTTCATCTATTCTATTTTGTATGAAATTAACCTCTTCAACATCGTTCATAGGCATAATGGTAGATGAGATTTTAGGGAGATAGTAGATGAGATAGTAAGTTATGTGAAAAATGATGGTGGAGTGAGCTCCTTAAATAGAGGGGAGGCTTGGAATTCGTTCCAGAAATGATGTGACAACTCAACTGACGAATTTAATAAAGTTCTGAGCATGATGTGACAACTCAACTGACGACTTTAATAAAGTTCTGAGCATAATGTGACTACTCAACTGACGAATTTAATAAAGTTCTGAGCATGATGTGACAACTCAACTGACGACTTTATTCATTAATTAAAAACTGATAAATATTACAACGATCAAGTGCAGAACAAACAATTAATCAGCGTTAAATACATTTCATTAACACTTAATCAGTTGAATATCCTTCGGATGAAGAACCATTAGGCCTATAAAACTCCTCCTCTATGTAAGTTACATACATTTCATAGGTTTTTAGACTCTGAAATGGTCCCACGAACATCCGGCCGTCCCCTTCACATAGAGAGTGTAAAGTCCTATATGGGACAACTGTTAAACACCTCTTGAACAGTTCAACTATCTCCAACCTCACTTTCTCCCACTCATTTCGCTTCAGGATGACATTTTCTGGATTTAAAATTAATCTGGTTAATAATGTCACAAACTTTATTGATTAGAAAAATTAGACAATAGATTATAAGTAATGATACCTTCAGTTACGTTCATAGGATGAATGGAAGGGTTGTTGAGACCGTAAATAGGTCCATGCATTAGTTGAAGCGATGATAGAGGAGGAGTGCCACGACTTATGAAATTATTAAGTACATGATTATTCAACACAATCATTAGGCGGTCGAATAGTAAGGGAAACTCGTTAACTATCTCGTTAATTTTATTTTGATAATAATTCACTAGTTGTATGTTAGTCATCACCATGATTAAAGTATAGGATAATATATAGAGGTAATATATTTTAAGAGTAGAGAGAAGATAGTGAGTTGTGTGGAAATAATTTGTTGGGTAAAGGGTTTATATAGAGGAAATGCTAGGGTTTTCATGTTGTGGCCATTACATAATTCAAAACATAAACTAATAATATTAAAAATAAAAGTACCATTACATAATTCAAACATAAAATAATCTAAAATAATCCATAGAAACACAATACAACAAATAAAACATAACTAAATAATCAAACGTCGTCATGTCCTACATCATCGTCGTCGTCGTCCACCGGGTTCCTGAAGTAGTCGGCCATATCTGTAACCAACCGCTGAACACACGATGTCATCGCCTGCTGAGTAGGCTGTCTATAGATAAGTGAGAACCTCCATGCAAGAGCTCTGCCGAACTCCGGCTCATCCAAAAGAGGCACCGTAGAAAACTTGGTACGACGGCCAGGAGGAAAGAAATACGGGTGGGAGGACTTCGTGTACCATGTCATGTAACGATCGACCGTGTCAAACGGCATCACGACCGGGTATGAACGGTCTCTCAAAACAATCCGAGCCTCTGGGAGCCCCCACTCCGAATCAGGATACTCCCCATAATACAACCTATAACCCGACTTCGGTGAAGGCGGACGATGCTCAACAGCTGGAGTAATCATAGCGGTCGGGATAGGCTGGACATACCCAAACTGACGCAAAAAACGGTCAGGCTGATATGGCTCTACTACATCAAGAAATCTAATTAACCCCGAATAAAGCGATGTCCTACAAGACCGATGTTTGACCAACACCGTAAGGGGTCCAACGGATATGCTCCGCCCTAAGCCCGTCTAGCCTCTGACGGTGCTCATCTAGAATCTTCTCCTCCCCCTTAAACCTAGGAACCCGTGACCAAGCCTCCACCAATGGTCTACCCTCAACATAGTATCCTGCATGAGGTCGGAAATGGGGAAAATACTCATATATCCAAGCCTGGAGCAATGGCAAACAACCGCTAAGCCCACGAGCATCTCTCCGCGACGCCATACCCAACTGACGGTACAAGTACGCCAATGTCGCAGCCCCCCAGGCATACTCACCAAAACTATCCAAGTCATCAAACAAATGAAGCATCCGGGCCACTACCCTATCACTAGACCTGTCCGTGAACAATGTCTGTCCAACCAACAACATCAAGTAGGCCCTCAGCGACTCATCATGGCGACCCGTCTCCACAACCTCCCTCAACTTCTGGGTCGACAACCCACCACTCCTATAATATGGTGGCTCGACATCCTGAAAAGCCAGCCCAAATAAAGTAGCCATCTCCTCCCTCAAGCCTGCATCATCCCTCGTGCTACCCTCCTCCTGCTCCACCATACCCTCCACAAAAACCCTAACGCCACTCACCTTTATCCCTAGAATACGCTGAACATCATGTAATAAGATAGTGATATCTCCAAAAGGGATATGGAAACTGTTAGTATCCGGCTGCCACCTCTCTACAAATGCACTACATAGATTTTCATCTATGCCGGTGGTCACACAACTCATCAAAACACCAAGCCCACTCTCACTAACTCTCCGGGCAACCAGCTCCGGCACCTTCATCCCGTTCATAGCCTTCATACAACCGGGCCTCTCGTAACACTTGAGCCACGTTCTCGCCGGCTTGGCCTCCGTCCAACTCTTAAAAGCCACGTGCCCACCAAAACTACGTAAGACGTTGAGGTGAACCGGTCCTCCCTCAACCACGCCACTAAGACGCCAAGACA
>JAIUZE010018408.1:0-17247 GCA_022085475.1 Heliosperma pusillum
CGCATCACCCTACTTACCCGAGGTAAAAAGGGACCCACGAGCGTGGTAGCCCTAATGAACACGGGGTTCATAGGTGCTTCAATTGGTAAGGCTAAATCTCAATTTTTTAAGTTATGTGAGAGGTCTTGTCAATTTAGTTATTAGTTCCCTATAAGCGAACTAAGTCATTGAATTTGGAATAACTTTGAATTGACAATCGCGAAATAAAGATGCATGTTGGCGATTTTGGCATGTGCGGAAAAACATAAAGCAAGAAAATAATAAATCCTAGTATGGCCACCTAGCTAATCTAATTAACTAGTAGATTACAAAATCGGAAACCAACTCCTTGGCCCCTTGCCTCTTCATGGCACAGTCTTTTTGGAACACCGACTTCGGGAATCTCCGTCTTTATAATAATTAATTACAAAAAGATACAAATAAAATTCCTATTATACATTTGATCTAAAAATGAAATTAAATTATTACAAACGGCGATACGAGATCGCAAATAAAATTACAACCGAATCGATTTTCCCTTACATTACGGGTAATACCGATTAAAATAATCTAGGCCATACTAGGTACAACTTGCATTAAAAATTAAATAAATGACATTCATTCATTCAAAAATAACAACATAAATAAAATGCTGTAAAAACATGCCAAAATCGCCCTTACTACTTATCATGCTCATTCTAGCTCGGTTTTATGGATTTTATCGATTTTTACCCATTAAAAATCAATAACCAACACTTAAATCGTATTTAAGCTCAAACTAATTATCTAAACTGATTTAGAACTCAAAATTAGTCCCCACTAACTTTTTTTGTATTTAATTAGTTCGAATTGATCGTATTTGCTAAATATAGAGGTTTAATCATAACATTTATGAAATACACACAAAATAAAATATAAAACTCATAAAAATTTTAAACCAAAATTTTTTTACATTCTGGAACATTTCCAGGAACTCTAAAAACCAGAAACATTTGCCCAAAAATTTTGAATAAATTTTATGAACAAATAACTTAATATTCAACGGTTTTATCAAACAAAAACCATTAAATATAGTAAAATAGTGAAACAAATTATAAAATTTCACCAAGATGATATAAATCCGATTATAAAATGTACCAAAAGTTTTCAAGACCAGAAAAGGACGTTTCAATTTTATGAACATAATAATCTCACTTTATTGACTTTTATATCATAAAAACCAATAATCATGTAAAACTTAATTAAAAGTCACGAAATTTTACATACAGTATTTACAACATGCATGTGAGATCATATCAAAAGTTCATGGCCAGAATCAACATGAAACTATTTTTAGTTAACTTTTAACATAAAACATGCATATTAACATGATTTAAAGGCCATAAATAAAAATAAATAGCAAATTAATCCATAAAATCACCAAATTTGACCACAACCATTTTGAGGTCAGTTGGTATGCATGCAAAACAAAAATTTCGTGCAAACCAATTTTTAACACAAATTTTCAATTTTACCCAAGTTATCGTATAACTCGATTTTAATGCTTAAAATCGACATGCATGTAACAATTGAGCTCTGATACCACATGAAAGTCCTAGACCTCTAATTAGACTCCTCTAATTAGTTCATTAAATTACATTAACGTAATGATTTAGGATCTAGTTATCATGCATGCAAATATAAAAACATAAAAGAAAAGATAAGACGAAAACATCCTTACATGGGGTATTTTCGGTTCAATATGGGCACAATAAGAACTCCTTCTTATTGTTCTTGAGCATGTAATTAGTGGATGATCCTCCATAAAACAACCTCCAAAGTAGAAGGTCTCCTTCTTGTTTCACCCAAGATTTAACCCAATAAAACACTATATTTATTAACTAGATAAATATAGTATTATCCCTTAAATGATACTAGAAATATTACTACATTAGTAATATATAAAGTTTATAATATTTATGTGAGTTTTAGAGAAATGAATGCATGAGAAAAAATTTGAGCAAGCATGAATTAAAATGAGTAAAAAGGAGAACAACTCTTGTGTCCTTTTTTCATTCTCTTCTCACGGCTACAACCACACCAAAATGGTGATTATGGGCTCTTATTTTATTCACATCCATGAATGTTGAGTGTTGGTTAGTATATAATCATAAGATGTCATAATAGGCTATCATGACATGTAGCATAATAGGTAATCATGGCAAAATGTGGAGTGTAGACTTAAACAAAACAAATTGTTACTACAAGCTACAATGAAACGTCCACCATGTGCATTATGTGGTCCATTTTGATTTTTGATATTTGTCTCACAAATACTTATTATCATATGCTTGATTATCTTATATAATTAAGTATTAATTTGATCATATAACAATTATATGACTCAAATTAATAAATAATATACACTCAACTTTTAAGTGATATTATACCATTATATAATTATATAATAGGTCCCACAATGCCCAGTTAATTTATTTTACAACTCCTTGTAAATATAATTAACTAATTACCTCTACCTCAAAATATATACAAAACCTCAACTAATTTAGTGAATTAACAATTAATCACTAAACAAATCTTATTTAATCGTATTAGAATAAGTCGTAAAATTTATTCAGTCAATTATCGTATAATTGACAAATAAAATCAATTGGCTCGAGTTCTTTAACTCAATATCCAATAACTAACTCACATAACTAAACGTATATCAAATATACGCAAGGGACTAATTAAACTGTATCATATACAAATAATTTGTATTCTATTTGGGTCTCATCCTATAGGTGTGACCGAAAGGGATCAGTTGATCACCGCCGTCATACGACAATAACGTCAAACTCTAGTCAGCCGAGCGTTACCGATTTACGTTAATCAACTGACGTGGAGTATCAAAATATACTAATCATGCCACGTAAATTCCAAATGAGATTTATTATATAAATGCACTATTGTGGAGGACACTTACTCCAACAAGAGCATCTATTTATAGTATTAGGGTTTCGTGGAGAAGAGGTCGGGCATTAAACACACAGGACAAAAGTAGGATGAAGAAGCCGCCATGCTCGAATCAGCAGGAATACCCGATCGGGTACACACTTACCCGATCGGGTAAGTGGTCTTCTGGAAGCTCTTGACTGTCGTTTCATCTCCCTTTGCTTTGACTTGACTTCCAACATCCCCCTTGACCTCTTGAGTCGGGTTTGTTGATAGGGTTTGATGTAAAGCGATGAATTCTTCCGCCTAATTGATTGATCTTTCGACAACTACGAAACTGTTTTTGCTT
The DNA here is from genome assembly GCA_022085475.1 of Heliosperma pusillum. NCBI lineage: Eukaryota > Viridiplantae > Streptophyta > Magnoliopsida > Caryophyllales > Caryophyllaceae > Heliosperma > Heliosperma pusillum. The sequence continues at coordinate 3,263 of JAIUZE010018408.1, forward strand.
CATCTCTCTTTCGAATTAGTGAACCTTCTTGAAATGCCTTTCACTTGGTCAAGCTTGCTTCTTCAAATCGTCGGGTTCTAGACAAATGCTCGGGAATATAGAAAAAGGGCGTAGAAACGTTACTTTCCCTACAAAACAGGTTAGAACATAGGAATTCGCCTAGAAGACGATATTAGCTCATAAAGTGGCTTAACAAAGCACAAATGACATATAAAACCGAGCTAAATTGGGGGTTAAACCATACAAATATTCACTTATCAACCCAAGAATCAACCCAAAAACTCTATATTTATTAACTAGATAAATATAGCATTATCCCTTCAAAGATACTAGTAATATTACTACATTAGTAATATATGAAGTATATTATATTTGTGTGAGTTTCTTGAGAGAGGTTGAGAGAAGAATGCATGTAAGAATTTGATGATGAAAGTTGAGCAACACTTGCTCTCTCTTGTCTACATGAAACCGGCCAAAGGCCATATAATGGGCAAATATTTTGCTCATTATTTATTTCACATGCATTAGGTAGTGTATGGTAGTGTATGTAATAATTAAAGCAATTAGGACAAGTTACATCACTAGGTGGAGTGTAGAAATATGAGAGAATAATCATCATTAGTCTCCACTACTACTAGACCGTCCACCATGTGTATGAAATGGTCCATTTTGATTTTTGATATTTGTCTCACAAATAATTATTTATCAAATGCTTAATTATCTTATATAATCAAGTATTAATTTAATCGTATAACAATTATATGACTCAAATTAATAAATAATATAAACTCAACTTTTAAGTGATATTTTACCATTATATCAATATATAATGGGTCCCACAATGCCCAGTTAATTAATTTTACAACTCCTTGTAAAAATAATTAACTAATTTAATGAATTAACGAATTAACTAATTTAAAAATAATTAACTAGTTACCTCTACCTCAAAATATATACATAACCTCAACAAATTAAATGAATTAACGATTAATCACTAAATTAAAACTTATTTAATCGTATTAAAATAAGACGTAAAATTTTATTAATCAATTATCGTATAATTGAGTAATAAAATTAATTTGCTCGAGTTCTTAACTCAATATCTAATAATTAGCTCACATAACTAAACATATATCAAATATATGTAAGGGACTAATTAAACTGTATCGTATACAAATAATTAGTTTTCTATTTGGGTCTCATCCTATAGGTGTGACCTAAAGGAATCTGTTGATCCCCGCCGTCATACGACAATAACGTCAAATTCTAGTCAGCCGAGCGTTACCGATTTACGTTAATCAACTAACGTGGAATATCATAATATACTAATCATGCCACGTATATCCCAAATGAGATTTATTATATAAATGCACTATTGTGGAGGACACTTACTCCAACAATCTCCCACTTGTCCGATACAAGTTGTGCATGTAGCAACACTATTGCGGAGGACTTCTCCTCCACAATATCTCCCACTTGTCTCGACAAGTTGTGTGCTACCGATTCTCTTGTCTCTTTTGTCTCACATCCTCGCACTCATTGCAAGGTGTCTTACAGGTCATACTTGCAATTGAAATTATAAATAGAGTGGTTTTCTCGATCTGGGAGAGTAACTGTCTGACCGGAAAATCTACCAGAGATCTCTTCCGAGCGTGGCCACACATTTCCAGTTACTACTCCTCGAGTGGCCCGAAGATGTTAATACCAACAGTGGGTGGACTGATAAGTGAATATTTATATGCTTTTAACCCCCATTTTAGCTCGGTTTTGTATGTCCTTTGTGCTTTGTTAAGCCATTTTATGAGCTAATATCGTCTTCTAGGCGAATTCCTGTGTTCTAACCTGTTTTGTAGGGAAAGTGACGTTTCTACGCCCTTTTTCTATATTTCCGAGCATTTGCCTAGAACCCGACGATTTGTGAAGCAAGCTTGACCAAGTGAAAGGCATTTCAAGAAGGTCACTAATTCAAAAGAAAGAAGGAGTAAAGACAATTTCGTAGTTGTCGGAAGATCAATCAATTGGGCGGAAGAATTCATCACCTTGCATCAAACCCTATCAACAAACCCGATTGGAGAGGTCAAGGGGGATGATGGAAGTCAAGTCAAAGCGAAGGAAGATGAAACGTTAGTCAAATACTTCAAGATGCCTACTTACCCGATCGGGTAAGTGTGTACCCGATCGGGTATCCTTGCTGATCCGAGAATGACGGCTTCAACCTCCTATTTTTGTCCTATGTGTTTAATGCCCGACCTCTTCTCCACAAAACCCTAATACTATATATAGATGCTCCAGTCCCTCTTCTCAAATCATCCATCTTACAATCCTCTTCTCTTCTCTTCTACATTTCTTTACAAAACCTAGATTAGGAGGAGGGGGAACTAGCCTCCCTTCTCTGATTTTCTTCTTCTTTAGTTTTTAGTTCTTAGTTTATTTCTGTCCATTAGCTTAGATCAATAAGAATTTCATCCTTGTAATCTCTTTTGTGTGATTCAAGAGTTGTAATTGGTGGATCGTTCATTATGTGCAAGGATTTTCTATTATTGTTATCATTATCGTCATTGATCGTCATATAGGTATTTCTATTTTATCCTTTGTTTAATCTCCTTCATTATTTTCTATTTTGATTGTTATTCCCTTTATATGTTATCTTAGATTCATTTTAGTGTTGTTATAATCGTAATTTCATTTCTTAGATTTTCAATTAGCGTCGTTATTATTGCCATATAAAGAGTCAAAATCAAATAAACATGTCTATCCTAATTTTCATTACTAACTTCATCTTAGAATTAGACATTATCATGAGTAAGTAGTCACCTTTCTAGGGTGTAGGGTAGCCATGTTAGATTGATTAAAAGATGTTAATTGGATAAAAAAAATTGTGCCTTTAAAACGTTGTGTCTATGCATGTTTGGATTGTAACGATAGTTAACGACTTCTGGCCGGAAATCATCGACTAAAATGGAATTCTTTTCCAAGGTAGAAATACGCGAATTGAATAGACAAAGCATGACATGGTGGATTAAGACCTAGTAAATCGCCTAAAAAGCCTGCTAGACCATCTGATCTATGATTGTAATGAACACATCATTCTTACGAACTCACAATGAATTATTTGCATGTTCCAAATCCAATTTCATCAATATGTCAATCTACATGTGTGTACCTACTTCCCTAGATGCTTTTCATCACTTGCTTTATTGTTTTCATTTGTTTTTATTTTGTTTTCATTTATGCTTTATATTAGTTTAGATACCAAAATCCCAAAACCCAGATATTCGTAGATAAAACCCAATTGCGAGACATATCACATTCTATAGGAAACACCATCTCCTTGAGGATCGACCCCTACTTCCCTAAATACATTAATTTGTTATTAGCCTAGTCTGGGTAATTTATCTTTGTATCGGGCTGGCGACAAGCACGATCATGGACAATTCCTGTTGACCCATCTTACAATGTATGATGCAGATCACCATGACCCAGAAGATGCCCATGGGCCTCCTTTCACGGCACGATCTAGGACAAAAAGCAAAGTCAATCGGAAACTACACCGACTCAGGTAAATGGTCGCCAGTCTAAAGAATTGACTCATAGGAATAAAATAGAAATCCCCGCCATGACCAGGCTTCAAAAATTTTGATAAGGGACTCTATTATGGTCACAGCCCGACAGAGTGTCTCCACAGTCTGTCTATGTAAACGACCAGTCATCTCCATGACCCCATGGTGCTGAACCAACCATCGATCGACTTACAATCTAGTCACTTCGAGACGTCACCTTAAATGAGTGACTAGGGACAAAACACTAAGTTCATCCTGTTCACTTGAATTGGGTTCAACTTTTCTTTCAACCAATTCGGATAAACAAAGTATTAAAATTTAGTCAAACTAAAAAATGAGTTTTTAATGAAACTCTTACAATGAATGAGATTATCTAATATTTGGAAAAATTGATACGCTATCAATAATTTCATAACTCACAATCTCTAGCAATTCAGTAATATATTTCAATCCCCATTGAAATGACATGACTATCATGTTCAGCTTGCAAAAGCATGACTAATGGATTAGCAATACTTGCATCTTTCCCACCGTTCTGATTGCTATTTCTCTTTGTCTACGTAATCTCATATTACATAAAACTTTCTGAGTACATGTCTAGGTTTGAATCTAGACTTAGGACTCTTGGCCTAAAGGTAGCTCCCACTGTTTTACCAATATAATGGGATAGGATATACAGCTATAGGAACTACTTCTAGTCCCTCCAATACTGTCGAATCCAAGCTACTTTCATATGCATCATCATATGACGCAATGTACTCCATTTCCGTTTTGAAATCTGCAATGATAAACTGCCTGGAGCACTTCCAGCGGATACATGACATTTATATTTGAAAATGTCACTCCTACTTGGAACCTTTTCAATAGTCTTTTCTGCTTGGAACTCTTCCAACAGATAAATCTTGTATAAAACACAGCCAGTTCGTGATTTCAAATCACTTTGATCAGTTTGGAAACTGAAGTCTGTGTAACCCCTTACACACAACTCAATGTAAACTCCAAACACATGGAACATATCTTTAGTCCTTCGCAAGCACTTAAGGATGTTCTTTATGGCTATCAAGTGACTCTCACTTGGATTTGATTGCAAACGACTTGTCATGCTTAAAGCATGCGAAACGTCGGATTGAGTATACATCATAGCGTATATAATTGATCCCGCAGCGGAAGCAAAAGGAATCAATTATCATGTGTTCAACTTCCTTGAACTAGTCTAAGATATTATCAATATTAGAATTTTGACTCAATGCTAATATCCTTTTAGATTTATCTCCACAAATCCGGATATCTAAAAGATGTATTCTACTTCTCCAAAAATTTTATCATTTAAAATGATCAATATGTCTCCACATATAAGACTGATGAAAACCATATTACTCCAACTAAACTTCATGTATAAACATAATTCCTCGAGATATCGAGAAATATTTTATGACATGATTGACACACTAATTCCAACTCTTTAGTGCTTACTTAAGACATCCTCTTAAGCTTGCAAATTAACTTAGGATAATTAGGATATACGAATCCACAGGTGAATATAAAATATTCTACCTCTTCTAGAATCGTATTCAAGAAGGTGGTCCTTGAGGTCCAATTGACATCATACTATTATGATATGCTGTAATCGCTAAGTATATTCGAATGGATTGAAGAATTAAGGTTGGTGCAAAACCCTTTGCCTACCCATTTATCTTTGAAAACATTTTAATGTTCAACCATGCAAATTTTGATCTTAAAATCAATTAACATTGAAGAGGTCGTACTTTTTCAAGTAAAATTTACCAGGTCACATACCTGACCATCACGCATGGAGTCCATTACGAATCGCATGACTCTAAGCCATAACAAGAAGTTGGGATTAGAAACAGTATTTTATAAGTCACATATTAGAATTCATCACTATTAAGGACTGATAAAATTCCACCTGACCTCCTAGGTTCCGAAGAAAAAACTACTGAACAAGCAGTGAGGAAACTTTTTCCGGACCATATGCTCAGTTTGTGGCTCTAGAAACATTTTCTCCCACTCTGGCTTATCAATAAATAATCGTATTTTTATTGAAAGACAGCATCACGAGCCACAAAAGCTTTGTTCTCGTGGTTAATGTAGGATTATTGAGCACTTGTTTCTTTCGGATAACTTATAAATTAGATATGCTACCTATTCATATCGTATATGAATTAAAATCCGACTGTTTTAAATGTGCTTTGATATGGTGAGAAAAGAAATAGCAGACAAAAAATATTAAGATCCCAAGGTTAGTCAAATGGCTCAGTTTGACTTGACAAAGACAAAACCATATTGTATAAGGTTCTGTTTCTCTATTCAACAACGCCTTATCTCATAATGTGTGTTAGAGAAGTTAACTCGTGAAACTATTTCACAATTCTTTTGGTGAAAATCAAAGTCAATACTTAGATAATTATAGTTACGATTTAGTCGTAAGTCCTTGATCTAATACTCTTTAGTGCTTAACTACTTCACATTGAAGCTCTTTGAACTTTTCAAAGATTTCTCTTAGCACCTCATTAAGTAAAATCAAACACAATATCTACTTAAGTCTTCGGTAAATAAAGTGAAGTAGTCATTACCATCTCTGGTTGTGCTTGTTATTGGACCACACATATTCTTATGTATATTGGCCAATAACTCACTACTTCGATTTCCTTTTCAATAAAAAAAGCGCACGAATCATCTTGCCTTGAATACAAGATTCACACACACCATAAGATTCAAAATCAAATGGTTTAGGGATAGTAGTCAATACTAGCCTTTTAATGTGCTACACAATCCAGAAATAAGATTAGATTAGGGTCACCAATTTTGAGCCTTTTACAATCTATATGACAAGTAATTTTTAGTTTTAGGCTAAGAATATAATTACCTTTGATTGGTATGGCATAACCATTGACCAAGTATAGGTGAAAAAAGGAAACAACGCTTGTCCCATTCACAAAAGTGAAACACTTGTGTCGTACACTAAAGTGGATACTATATTCATTATTTAGAGGTCGTGTACATAATAACTTTTATTAAAGTATACCTCTAAGTCCAAAACTAGATTGATTACATTATAACTTTTATATGTCTCTATAGAAATAAAACTACAATAGTTATATTTCCCTTGTGGGTCGACATTTAATCATGGCAAGTTGTCGCACGAATCATTATTATATGCATTGAATACATCGATGAAAACCATAATGGGTATCTAATACACAAAAAATGTATTTAGCAAATTAAATGTCGATCATATAAATATTATGGGTGAAAATAGTACACCCAATTTCTAACTCTTTAGAAAACTTGGGACAGATTCTTTTCTTGTGTCCTACACTGTAAGAATAGAATCATCCAAGGTTGGGTTTGACACCTTGCTTGGATTTTGACTTTACTATTCAAAATAGACTTGCCTTCGTCCTTCGCCTTGTGTCAACATCGTGCCAACCTACACTTGAACCTCGTTTTATTCTTAACAATTAAGAATATAAACATCCTTCTTTGAGCTCCCACTCACTTTTATGAATCTCTACCTAAACAAGTAGATTAGAATTATAAAGAAGATTACTCTTTATTTCATTCATGGTTTTACCTTCAAAAAGGATAAACCTTTCATAAAGTGACTACGGTATTTGGTTAATCGTGATTTCAAATAAATCGAGAAACCTAGTCGTCCCAACTGATTTGGCCTCTTTTGAGGTAAGCCTCGATAAGGAGCATTTTGACGACATACCAAAAATTACAAATATTTTCGTTGGAGCAAAAAGATTGATGCACCATTATTATAAGGAGACGTCACTAAAACAAAATCAAAACGTTTTTGATTAAGTGTGACATATTCATATACTCTTCATAAGAGACATTTGCGATGGTTAATATGAGGATCAAAAGAAAAATTCATTTTGTCATTAGCTACGGTGGTTTAAACGGAGATTGAAATCAAAATGTTACCGTATAAAAAAAAAAATGGAAACTTCTTTGCACGATTGAATGGATTTGCAAGTTCGTAGAGGCATAAATATTTGTCATTGCGCGAATAAATATGAACGGAAAATAAACATTCATTGCTTAAATATAATTTACTTGTAAAATAATTTTAAACAAGTCACTCATATAATGACCCCTCACAAAATTATATAAGTGATTCCAAGACCCATCTTTAGACAAAAATAGTCATCTTATGCTACCTTTATCTAAAAATGGTAAGTCAATACTTGACTAATTCTACCCATAGAACTCTTGGTTGACGGATTTCAACTAAATCCATCTCCTAGTCCCAAGATAACGCTTATTTCGTTGAGTCCAATCCAATTTTGGCTTGTGATCGTATCACCCTACTTACCCGAGGTAAAAAGGGACCCACGAGCGTGGTAGCCCTAATGAACACGGGGTTCATAGGCGCTTCAATTGATAAGGCTAAATCTCAATTTTTTAAGTTATGTGAGAGGTCTTGTAAATTTAGTTATTAATTCCCTATAAGCGAACTAAGTCGGTGAATTTTGAATAACTTTGAATTGACATTCGAGAAATAAAATGCATGTTGGAGATTTTGGCATGAACGGGAAAAAATAAAGCAAGAAAATAATAAATGCTAGTATGGCCACCTAGCTAATCTAATTAACTAGATGATTAAAAAATCGGAAACCAAATCCTTGGCCCCTTGCCTCTTTATGGAACTTCAAAAAGGCACCGTCTTTTGGAATACCGACTTCGGGAATCTTCGTCTTCATAATAATTAATTACAAAAAGATACAAATAAAATTCCTATTATACATTTGATCTAAAAATGAAATTAAATTATTACAAACGGGGATACGAGATCGCAAATAAAATTACAACCGAATCGGTATTCCCTTACATTACGGGTAATACCGATTAAAATAATCAATGCCATACTAGGTACAACTTGCATTAAAAATTAAATAAATGACATTCATTCATACAACAATAACAACATAAAAAACAATGCTGTAAAAATCATGCCAAAATCGCCATTAATACTTATCATGCTCATTCAAGCTCGGTTTTATGGATTTTATCGATTTTTAACCATTAAAAATCAATTATCAACACTTAAATCGTATTTAAGCTCAAACTAATTATCTAAACTGATTTAGAACTCAAAATTAGTCCCCACTAACTTTGTTTGTATTTAATTAGTTCGAATTGATCGTATTTGCTAAATATAGAGGTTTAATCATAACATTTATGAAATAAACAAAAAATAAAATATAAAACTCATAAAAATTTGAAACCAAAAATTTTGTACATTCTGAAACACTTCCAGGAACTCTTAAAACTAGAAATATTTGCCCAAAAATTTTGAAACTTTTTTATGAACAAATAACTTGATATTCAACGGTTTTATCAAATAAAAACAATTAAATATAGTAAAATAGAGAAACAAATTATAAAATTTCCCCAAGAAGATATAAATCAGATTATAAAATGTATCAAAAATTTTCAAGACCAGAAAAGGACGTTTCAATTTTATGATCATAATAATCTCACTTTATTGACTTTTATCTTATAAAAATCAATAATCATGCAAAACTTAATTAGAAGTCACTAAATTTTACTTACAGTATGTACAATATGCATGTGAGATTATATAAAAGTTTCATGGCCAGAATCAACATGCAACTATATTTAGTTAACTTTTAACATAAAAAGTGCATATTAACATGATTTAAAGGCCATAAATCAAACTAAATAGCAAATTAATCCCTAAAATCACCAAATTTGACCACAACCTTTTTGAGGTCAGTAGGTATGCATGAAAATCAAAAATTTCGTGCAAACCAATTTTGAACACATATTTTTAATTTTACCCAAGTTATCGTATAACTCGATTTTAATGCTTAAAATCAACATGCATGTAACAATTGAGCTCTGATACCACATGAAATTCCTTGACCTTTAATTAGACTCCTATAATTAGTTTATTAAATTACATTAACTTAATGATTTAGGATCTAGTTATCATGCATGCAAATATAAAAGCATAAATATAAAGATAAGAAGAAATTTCCTTACAATGAGAAATTTTCGGTCAAAATGGGCACAATAAGAAACTCTTTTCTTATTGTTCTTGAGCATGAAATTAGTGGATGATCCTCCAAAAATAACCTCCAAAGTAGAAGGTCTCCTTCTTGTTGCACCCAAGAATCAACCCAAAAACTCTATATTTATTAACTAGATAAATATAGCATTATCCCTTCAAAGATACTAGTAATATTACTACATTAGTAATATATGAAGTATATTATATTTGTGTGAGTTTCTTGAGAGAGGTTGAGAGAAGAATGCATGTAAGAATTTGATAATGAAATTTGAGCAACACTTGCTCTCTCTTGTCTACATGAAACCGGCCAAAGGCCTTATAATGGGCAAATATTTTGCTCATTATTTATTTCATATGCATTAGGTAGTGTATGGTAGTGTATGTAATAATTAAAGCAATTTGGACAAGTTACATCACTAAGTGGAGTGTAGAAATATGAGAGAATAATCATCATTAGTCTCCACTACTACTAGACTGTCCACCATGTGTATGAAATGATCCATTTTGATTTATGATATTTGTCTCACAAATACTTATTTATCAAATGCTTAATTGTCTTATATAATCAAGTATTAATTTAATCATATAACAATTATATGACTCAAATTAATAAATAATATAATCACATACTTTTAAGTGATATTTTACCATTATATCAATATATAATGGGTCCCACAATGCCCAGTTAATTAATTTTACAACTCCTTGTAAAAATAATTAACTAGTTACCTCTACCTCAAAATATATACATAACCTCAACTAATTTAATGAATTAACGATTAATCACTAAATTAAAACTTATGTAATCGTATTAAAATAAGACGTAAAATTTTATCAATCAATTATCGTATAATTGAGCAATAAAATTAATTTGCTCGAGTTCTTAACTCAATATCTAATAATTAGCTCACATAACTAAACATATATTAAATATATGTAAGGGACTAATTAAAATGTATCGTATACAAATAATTAGTTTTCTATTTGGGTCTCATCCTATAGGTGTGACGTAAAGGAATCAGTTAATCACCGCCGTCATACGACAATAACCATCAAACTCTAGCCAGCCGAGCGTTACCGATTTACGTTAATCAACTGACGTGGAATATCATAATATACTAATCATGCCACGTATATCCCAAATGAGATTTATTATATAAATGCACTATTGTGGAGGACACTTACTCCAACAATTTAAAGGGTTCTTGTAACACCCGCAAATGTACCCTATTTTTATAGTAAAAATATTATACGTATACTTTTCAGCGAAATTTAGTTTTAGTTTAGAATAAATTTTTCCGTGTCTAATTTAGAATTTCCGAGTTCGTTTTCGGACTTTACGCGAAATTTCGAGTATGTTTCGTCTTAAGACGTTTATGGGCTTTTTCTCGTGACTTTCCACTTACTCCCTCATACTTCCCTTAAACCCTAACTCATTCTCATTCAACCTACTCTTCTTCCTCACCAAGTAACCACCCAAAACCCTAACCTCCATACTTGCTCAAGCTTATTATCATCACTACTCCTTCGTTACTCGCTCAAATTCACTAAAGTTCGTCTTATTCTTTCCCTCTCATCGTCCTCTATCTTAATTGGTAAAAAATGAACGTCTTTCTCGCTTTTCAATTTATCTGTCTTTCTCAAAGGTGAATTATATTCATCTTTTATTATCTAATTGTAGGTGGTGACCTCCAAGACCTCGACAAGGACTACTACTTGATAGAAGAGGACCTCGACGAGGATTGAAGACGCAAAAAGGTAACGGTGAAGGGTTACTCGATATCTTTACGTGTTTTAACGTGTTTTCTATGTTAGTAATCGTATTTAGATTAGGATTAGTAATCATAGGACTTGTGTTGTTGATGATAGTTGTTGTTAGTTGATAATTGATATTGAGAATTGATGATTTGTGATGTTAGATAATGTTGTTGTATAATGAGCCTTAGTGAAAATCTTAAATTTCGTGCATAATTGACCCCAGCCGGCCGACCGGCAGCCGGTCAGCTGACCGGCTGGGGAGTGGCTGATGTTGAATTGTTGTTACGTAGAATTGTAGTATGCATTATGTCTTAGCCGGCCGACCGGCGACCGGCTGAGACACATACCATTTTGACTTCATTTTCTCGTATGACTTTGGTCCCAGCCGGGTAGCCGGCAGCCGGTCCCTTTTACCGGCTGGGACACGTAGCATTTTGGTTTGTTTTCAATTGTTACTATGGGTGCCAGCCGGGTAGCCGGCAGCCGGTCCCCTTGACCGGCTGGCACAAGCTGTCAAATCAATTGTATTTCTTACTTATGTTTTTCATTTATAATATTTCCGATGATTCGTTTATCGTAGAAATTTACGTAATGACTTTAAATATTAATGTTTCGAATAGATGATATTCCCTTTGCTTCTATCGCATGTTTTGTGACGTTTTTTGATATGTTCCACTTTGAGTCGGTTTTACACATGTTATTGGTTTGAGCACTATTTGTTATGTGCTTTGTACTCTCATTTCCCTGGCTACCTCCACGTCCGTAAGGCTGGAATATCGGAACGAGGAGTGTATCCTTGCTGCTTAATTGCATGTGTTAGTGGGCATATGACGACGTTGTTGGGACGCGAACGCTTTACGTTGATCGACCCGGCCGTCAAATGTTGTATACTTGCGAGGTGGTGTCATTGCATGTAGCGTACCGCCTGTATGATGTTTGTGCTTTTTTCCGCCTCTTTCGTGAAGGTTGACCGAATTTGGGGTACTCGGCTTCTATGTTTGACCGAGTCTTGGATGCGAAATGTCATCGCATGTCGAATCGGAAAATGTGATTTCGAGAGTCTGGCCAGATTTAGACTAAGACCGTATTATGATCGTCGTTCTACCAGGAGGAAATTAGTCTACATATACGAAATGATGAATCGTGTATGCGTTCAGGGAAATGTGGGAAAATATCCGTATACTTCCCTTTAAATCATTCAGGATTATAATGAAATTATGATTATATGATTAATAGTCATAAACGAAAATGCATAATCAGCGAGAGATTAGGAATAACCTTTAGTCCTTGCTTTAATGGCCAAAGAACAATATCAAAATGATTATATCTCCTAATCGTAGCACCCAAGATAATATGAGAAATGCCTTTGAATTTGCTAGAATATTTTGTGAAAAGTTACTCTTAACTTTTTTAATTTTGTGATGTGTAGAGATGGAGGCACAAGTGAATGAATTAGGGTTAGAAATAAAAATCTGAATTTTTTTCTCTTTCACCTCAATTCTCACGGCACCTTTTAGGGTTTTATGGGGAGATTTTGTCTCCTCAAAATAAGTACCCGTTGACCGAAAAACAGAGTGTATCTGGACACTTTTGTTTCGGTTATCTTAGCTTCCAATATAATGTAATATATTATAATCGTCGTTTGTCATGGACCGACATCACTATAATACATCATTAGTTATAAATATCCGTATATTTATAATTTGCCAATTAATTATAACGGTTTATGTTTAATTAGCTTACATTATATACAACAATTAAATATAACATTTTATATTCAATTTACGAATTACAGTTAATTCGTCTTAGCTAACTTTATATTTAATCGTTATTAAATAATCTGTCATCATCACATTGACTAACCTTTTAGTCAAAAACATCGACAAACCTTTTAGTCATTTAATAAGGCATCAGTATGATTATTTTCTCAAATAATCACATCTTTCAAACACATCCTTTAGGTGTGACTTTTAGGGACCAGTTGATCACCGCCATCTGTATGACAATAATGTCAAACTTATCTAGCAACCCAACCGTTATTGATAAACGTTAATGAACTGATTATAATACAAAGCATACCCTGTGAACCTATAGAGATTTATTTATGTTATTGCACTAACTGTGGAGGACACTATCTCCAACAATCTCCCACTTGTCCGTACAAGTGTATGTGAGATAACCGATTCTCATATCCATGATAAATTTCTCCCACTCAATGTAAACCAATTTGCAAAGTCCGTATTCACAAAGGTCGTAGTTTACAAGTGATCAGTATCAAGAGTGTTTTCCTCGACTAGAGAGTAACTTAAACTGATAAACGAATCTTTATTCGAGCATGGCCATGCATTTCAGTTACAGCTCCTCGAGTGACCCTGAGAAATAACATAACCTGATAGAGGTTGGATATTTTCTTCAACTCGAATCTTGCAGATACAAGCGCAGTATGAAATAACCCAGTAAAAATCTACTTAGCTTCCTGTTACGGTCGACCATGAGAAAGAAACCAAAGTCACCCAAAAACTGCCTTAATCTCAAGAGACAGTCGATAGTCAAAAGAATCGACTCTAGGAACACTATGGACGTCCTATCCACGACCTGGC
>JAIUZE010018409.1:7627-21208 GCA_022085475.1 Heliosperma pusillum
TCCGAAGAATTTGGTAGTGGGTAAGATCATTCATTCACTCTCACCTAAGTTCACCCAATTTAGGGTGAACTATAACATGAATGGCATGGACAAGAGTTTCCATGAACTCCATGCACTCCTCACCCAAGCGGAGAGGGACATGGAGGCTAGTGGGAGTGAACCCAAGGATGTTCTTTCCATGAAAATGACGAACATGAACCTTGGGGTGAGGAAGGACAAGGGAAAGGGTAAGACTGATTTTCAAAAAAAATCAGGCAAGGGAAAGGGCAAGGCTTTTATAAGGCCAAGCCCAGGTGCAACAAACACGCGGAGGCGGATTGATATTATTGTAATGGCAAAGGCCATTGGAAACGCAATTGCCCCAAGAACTTGAAAGACAAGAAAGACGGTTGTGTGACAACGTCAGGTAAAATTCTTTCATCACTCTATATGATAGATATTAACTTTGCTAGTACCTCTTCTTGGGTATTTGATACCGGTTGTGGTTCTCACCTTTGTAATCATGTACAGGGGATGAGGGACGTGCAAGCACTAGCCAAGGGTGACGTGGACCTACGCATGGGAAATGGAGCTAAGGTAGCCGCAGTTTCCGTTGGCACCTACGTTCTTCTTTTGCCTAATGGTTTAGAGTTGTATTTAAATAATTGCTATTATGTACCAACTCTTACCAAGAACATTATCTCCATTTCCGTGTTAGACATGGAAGGATTTTCATTTTGCATTAAGAACAACTGTTGTACTTTTTCACTTAATGAAATGGTTTATGGCGAGGTCATTTCTATTGGAGGTATTTATGTTTTAGATATTGCAAAAGAGGTCTATCATGTAGAAAACAAGAATGTAACAACCCGAAAAGTACCCGATTTTTCTAGTAAAAATATTTACTAACACTTTTCAGTAGAACTTAAGTTTTTAAAATGGGAATTTTTGTTCCGAGTCTTATTTTGAAATTCCGCGTTCGTATTTGGAATTTTTGTGGGATTCCATGAAAAGACCGTTTTTAGTCATCTTTGACTTTTCTTGACTTTTAAGTCGTCTTTGACTTTTCCTTGACTTTTTAAAGTCGTCATTGACTTTTTCTTGACTTTTAAGTCGTCCTAAACTTTTCTTGACTTTTAAGTCATCTTCGACTTTTCTCGACTTTTCAGTCAACTTTGACTTCCGTTGACTTTTCCCGACTCGTCTCATAAGTATGAAGACCGAAATTTTATTTAAAAAAATAATATTTTTGATTTATTTTTATTTAGATTTATTAAGATTTATCATAATTTAATATAATTATTTTGAATTTATTCGGAATTTAAAGAATAACTTTTACGGTTTTTACCGAACGTCATTTAACTATTCCCGAGTCATCGTAAATGCGCGCAACAAAATCGAAACTCGACTTTGGCATGAGTCACGCGCCCATGTCATCGTTTTCCACTCACGTTAGATATTTTAATTCTTTTGATTAAATTAATAAGAATATCTAAGATATTTTCAACTCTATCGATCAGTTAACGAAAATTACGCAAATCGCTCAAAATCAGACCCGCTTTCTCTCCTATCCTCACGGTTTTTCTTCTCTCTTTGACCTTGATATTTTCTTTCTTTTCATTACAATAACATAATATCTTGATATTTAATTCAATTAACTTAATATATAATTAATTACGGTAATATAATTATTATACCGGGTCAATTCCATAACAACAATTACAAAACCCAACTCACTATTTTGGCCTATATTTACACGGCACTCCTCCACTCATTCCTACTCACAAACAACTTTTCATTTTTCAACAAATCAAATTAAGATCAAAATATCACTTTCTTTAATCGTTCTTGAGCGTTCTTCGCGTTCTTCATCCGTTCTTCATCGTTCTTGAGCAAAACCTTCATAAAACATTCATTTCTTAATTAAATCCGTCCTAACTTATATTTCTAGGATCTCCTCTTCGCTCCCCATCTTCAAGTACGTTTTATTTTAAATTCCGACAAAATCGTTTTCAACACTTTAATTATGGAAAATCAAGTTTTAAGTTCTAATAATGTTTTCTTGTCATTTCTTATAGGGGGAGATTTTGAAGACGAGTTTGGTGACTCGTATATCTTAGGAGAAGACTAGAAGACGGGTTTCTTAGTTCTTAGTTCTTATTATTTTGGTGCTACTTGATTTTAGCTAGCTAAGGTAACGATTCCGAGTTACTCGACGGATAAATGTTACATAGCTTTGGTTTACTTTAGTTTTTGGTTCATCTTTAGTTTTTGTTCATATGATTATGGTTTTATGATTTTAGTTAGTAACATGATAAGTGGTTGATTTTATTATGTTGTAGGAATTTATGAATATGTTGGTGTCCTTGTTATATTTTTATGATTTCTTCATGATGATGATTGTTGCATGTTGGATGGTTAAATTGGATGTTTAAAAATGGATGTTAGTAATTACAAACATGTTAGAATTAATTGGAAATTTGGATTGTTGCTTTGGTTGAGTGAACCGTGGAGGAGGGGCCAAACCGGACCAGACCAGCCGGTCCAGGCCGGTTCAGACCCGGTCTGGGCTGGTCCAAGGTGGGTCCGGGTTTTGGTCTTTGGGTTGTGTCAATGTTTGATTGTTAAATTGTTGTTTTGACGGGTTTTAATTATGTTAAAGCATGCGGGAAATAATTAGAAACGGTTTTTAGTAAAACCGTTAAAAAGGCCAAAACAGCCCATTTTGCCCAAAACAGGCCCGTGGGCCCATCCAAGCCCATGTGGGTCCGGCCCAAACTCAGCCCGTGGGTCCCACTTTGGGACTTGTGACGGTTTTTGATTTATCGTCATTTTTATCGTGTTTTGTAATATTTAGCAAGTGGGAAATGTTAATAAGTAAAATATTTAATTAAAAAGGTTTTTCATAAAATTCTTATTTCTCACATGTTAGAAATTATAAGACGAGATCGTAGTTTTATTTAATATCCTTTTAGTCAAACGGGGTTTTGGGTATTATATAATCTAATTCACATGTTAGAAGTTTTATTAAAATAACATGTAATGAATATGTTGATTTTATGTCTATGTGATAAAGACTCTGTTTCTAGCCGGTTTGATCCAACGGGTTTGGTCAAACTAAGATCTAGTCAGCCCCGATTTGACTGATGACCCGGCGCGGGACTCGGGTCGGGGATTTGTCTTCAAGTAAGGTTGTATTTAATTATGAATTAGCCTTGGTAGATATGAGGCGATATGATATTTGATTATTATTGATATGCAAATAGTCACATGATAGGATGTTTTCCCGTGACTGTTTTCTTTTATGGTTGGTGTCGTGTTGACTAAGTACCCATAGAGAATTATGAGAATATGGCGTCTTGACCATTCTAATTCTAAATGAGTAGCTTGGACCACGACATTGATAGGCCCGTACTACCTTTAACGAGCATACGGAGTTTGCCGCTTGATAGCTTTTGTGTCTCGGCTTGGTGGGTTTATATCCAAGTCGGGGCATGGTTGCCTAATCCGTTTTGGGGTTGGAACCAGCTTAAGTACTAGCCATCTCTGCTTAGGGGGTCGCCTAGTAGAGTTTCTCATAGACAGTTATGTCATGGGACGGGGAACGGAATAGCTGTTGTCGCTAGGTCTGATCAGTCTAGGACTAGGATGTTTTCCTACCTTGTGGTATAGCCTCGAGTTACGAAGTCGACTATTGACGGTTCTAAGAACTTATGCCTGTTTGTAGAAGTATTGGTCTTTCATGTTTGTATGATTCTATGAGTTTTAGAAGGTGAGATGCAAGCCGGCTAAGATTGATAGAGTTTGGATTCCCGATTGTTAACTGATTCACATGATTACGTGTTGATTAGGGTTTGAGTGTATCAGGGCCCTGTTACATGGTAACCGCTGAGCCAGCATACCAGCTTCCCTACCTCGTGTTATATTTTATTATCGGATTCACATGATAGCTTTCATATGATAGGTTATATGTTAGTTAATTGTTTCATAACATGAAAAGCATATCATATATGTTAAGGTTTTGTATTTTCAATATACATTGCTTTTATGTTATTCATGTTTAATTAAACTCGACATTTCGTGGCTGGGAGAACTCGGAGTTACTCCCCACTGACTGTGGCTTCCGTGTTTATATTTAATGCGGTTGGCAGGTTTGTGATGCATACTTTGGGTACATTGACGAGCTAGCGAGCGAAGTATTTACCTTGGACCTATATTCGGTTCATAGTTTGTATATTATTATACATTCTTTTATTTCCGTATTTATACGGGAGATATGTCTCCCGTCTTGTATATTTCTTTTGTAGAATATTATTTCGGTTTGTAATGACTCTTTTTATTTTATGACACCTTCGTTATGTATATTCGTATCTTTTATGTATTTAAATAATTTTTTTTCTTTCCGCAAATTTGAGGGTGTCACACCTTGGGTAGTAAATTATTGATGAGAACTGCTTTTCATGCCGCTATCAATGGTCAGACCAAGAGGATTATTCAAACCCTTGAAAATTTGTTGCAAGCTGGTGCCCTTGACTTTCCAGCTATTCGGGAGAAGGGCCTACCCTTGGTGAAATTCTCATATAATAATAGTTATGATGTTTCTATCAAGATGGCGTTTAATGAAGCTCTTTACAGAAGGAAGTATCGTAGTCCTATTTTTTAGACCTAATTGAGCGATGTTCCTGATTTGGGACCCGACAATCATAGGGAGACGATTGACCTCGTAAAGGTCATCCGTGAGAGGATGAAAGCCGCTCAAGATCGCCAACAATAATATGCCGATTTCCGAAGAAGACCCTTGTAGTTTCAAAGTTGGTGACAAAGCATTCTTGAAAATGATCCTATGAAGGGTGTGAAGAGGTTTGGAGTGAAAGGAAAGTTGAGTTCAAAGTATTGGACCCTTTGAAATTGTGAAACGGATTGGGGTTGTGGCTTAAATATTGAAATTGCCCCCAAATTTCGGAAATGCTCATGATGTTTTCCACGTGTCTCAACTCAAGAAGTACATTAGTGACCCTAACCAAATGTTTCAAAATAAAGTTCTTGAGCTCGAGCCTAGTTTGACTTTCGAATAGAGACCAATCCGGATATTAGATAAAAAGGATAAGAAGTTGAGAAGCAAGGTGGTGCCTCTTGTGAAAGTGTAGAATGGTGTAAAAAGAAACTTGGGGATGGAAGCTTCGATGCGAGCCAAGTATCCGAGTGTATTCGATTTAGGTATCATTCTTTTCCTTTCAAATTTCGAGGACGAAACTTTTTAAAAAGAGGGGTGATTGTTAAACCAACAATTTTCGGATTAGAATTAGAATATCTCAAATAATTGATTTATTTATTATTTAGCATTAGTTTAGATTTTTAAAGAATATTTTAGCTTAATGGGTAAAAACTATTTAGTATTGTACATACCTAAAATCTACACCTTCCGCCAACCACCCAGTAATGATTGGGCCGCATGTTTGGTATGCGAAACGATTTATGAAAATTCATAAGTTTATCATCAAGTGATAGCTCAAACCATTGTGTCTACCCCTTGCTCGTCATCTACGTACTGATATGGTCGTTTTGACAGTCATTAGAGTCATTTTGGAGTCCGGGTAAAAAACCGATTCATTTTCTATAAACCGTCTTTTAAACCCGTGTCTGAACGCTCGAGAATATTCCGGATATTTTAACGAATCAAGACTTATCTTTTCTTCGTAAAATATATTCATATTTTATTTAGAGGAGTATTCGAAATCTACCGCAATTCCCATAAAGAAACGCGGAAATATTTCTTTCAAAGTAGGAAACTGCTCGTGAAATGACGCAGCAGGAGATGCGCCTCTTCCAAGAGTCGAAGTGCCTGCTGAGCCTTTTCCCCAACTCTGTTTTCCTGTTTCGGGAATATTTTCTAGATTTCTTTCCGTGTTCGAGTTATTCAAAACTCTTCGGATTTCTCCCTATAAAAGGAGAGGTTCGTGCTGACTTTCAAGGCACGCGAGTGTTCTGCCCCTTCTGTCTCTCTCTTTGCACTCTAGACCTTGCTCTAAGCATTTTGACAACTACGTGCTTGATCAATCACCCACGTAAGCTCATATCCTTTTGGTTACCTGTCACGTTATTGCATTGACCTACCAATTTGACCAACTCAACAAGAGTCAATCTTAACTAATCGATCGTTCCTCTTGCGAGGGCACTTTCTTTACATTCGAGTCGAGCTGTCGCTAAATCGATAACTTTAGTTCTTATAAGGTTTCGTCAACATGTAAGTCTGAAGGTGTTTAATTCCGTCTTTTTATTGTATTGTATTTATTTTATCTAATGTAAGATTCATGTCGGATCTATGTCAAAATCGTTTCAAACCTTTTCTTTAGTCTTTCTTTTATTATTTATTTTAGTTTTCTTATTACATACTATTTATTTAGTTCTCGACTCAAATGCCTAATAATCTATATTAGTGGATTCTTGTCATTTATCAATTTGTGCCTTTAGAGGTTAGAATCATTCATATCAAATCTCTACATGTATCTATGATATAATTAGTGTAATTAATATGACTTAAATCACTGAAATTTGACTTGTAGATCATTAATAAACCGTAATTCACCAACAAATACTCATTGTTTGCGATTTTGGCTTCACAGCCAGAACCCAATTAAGGAACAGACACAAGGTCTGATGAGTCTCTTCTAGAGGACGCATGACCTGTTGCGCCTGTTCCGGGCTGGTTTCTGTCTCTGACCTTCCTGCTTAGCTTTGATGTAGTTTAATTAGGTAATAAATCGACTATTATTCGTATTATCGTTGCTAATCTGATTCCTTTAGTTTTATTAATTCTTTTCTTTGTTTCAATTAATCTTTTAAACATATTTCTGACATAGATCATGAAAATGCATTGTAATATCTATTCTTTTGTAATTTATTTCGTCACCATTGTATGATTTAATTAATTGTGTTCTCACATGCCAATTAATCCTAAATTCCAATTCGATATAACTGATTGCTAAACTACATGTTCTACCGACATAGTCTAAGCTTACATGCTAGGATTAATTTGTGGATGTTGCGTTGCATGCATATAACCGACAACGCATCGATAACAGAAGAGTTTCCCTAGTCATTAGTAGAGGCCGCTATCGAGGCAGGCGGGATTAGGTGTTTGATCAAAAGAGCTTCCTAATATGTACCCTCACCATTTACTCCAGATCTGTATGAACATCCGTGTTCATTGGCATCCACGAGAGTCACTCTAGATATAGAATGTTAAGGGCAACGAGTTCATAGTGTTCATGTTATTCTTTTGTATCTTGACAATACATAAAGTATTCGCACGGTTCCAACTTCCCACAAACGTTGGTGGCGACTCCACAAATACGTGTTTTTACGCTTGTCCGTCGTTTCTCCAACCGTGGTATCTCGTGCACCACAGTTTAGAAAGGATCGCGAAACCCCTGTATCACAAGTATCCGTCCGATATGAGTCCATAATCGGACACTAATGGAAATTCCAAGTGGGTCAACCCCCTTTAGAATTTTATGCCTCTATTTTTCATATTACTAGACCAAACACAATAAACTCCATCTCCCCTTTGAAGTGAATTACATGTTAAAAGTCATTAAAGTTAGGGTAATTACTTCCCTAATACGCCCTCATATTCTCAATAACCTTCCCCTTTAACTTTAACACAAAAACTAAGAAAACGAAGTACCCCACCATATAATTAAATTTGGACCAGAAAAATACACTAACCCACCATACAATTAAATTTGGACCACACAAACACTTACCAAAAAAGGAAATAGGGAAAGTATTGTGAATAGACGAAAATAGAAATGAGAAATGATATTGAGAATAGGAGGGAGTATTTATGTTATATGATTGTGACTCACATGATGCTTAGAATGATGTTTATTAACGGTTTTTAGTCAAAATTACAATTGAGTTTGAGTTTCGTATGTCTTAAGACAAGGTGAATGTTGTCCTAAATTCCAATTCGATATAATTGATTGCTAAAGTACATGTTCTACCGCCATAGTCTAAGCTTACATGCTAGGATTAAGTTGTGGATGTTGCATTGCATGCATATAACCGACAACACATCGATAACAGAAGAGTTTCCCTAGTCATTAGTAGAGGCCGCTATCGAGGCGGGCGGGATTAGGTGTTTGATCAAAAGAACTTCCTAATATGTACCATCACCCCTTACTCCAGATCTCTATGAACATCCGTGTTCATTGGCATCCACGAGAGTCACTCTAGACATAGAATGCTAAGGGTAACGAGTTCATAGTGTTGATGTCATTCTTTTGTATCTTGACGTTACATAAAGTATTCGCACAGTTCCAACTTCCCACAAACGTTGGTGGCCACTCCACAAATACGTGTTTTTACGCTTGTCCCTCGTTTCTCGAACCATGGTATCTCGTGCACCACAGTTTAGAAAGCATCGCGAAACCCGTGTATCACAAGTATCCGTCCGATATGAGTCCATAATCGGATACTACTGGAAATTCCAAGTGGGCCAACCCCCTTTAGAGTTTTATGCCTCTATTGTTCATATTACTAAACCAAACACAATACACTCCATCTCCCCTTTGAAGTGAATTACATGTTAAAAGTCATTAAAGTTAGGGTAATTACTTCTCTAATACTCCCTCATATTCTCAATAACCTTCCCCTTTCACTTTACCACAAAAACTAAGAAAACGAACTACCCCACCATATAATTACATTTGGACCACACAAATACACTAACCCACCATACAATTAAATATGGACCACACAAACACTTACCAAAAAAGGAAATAGGGAAAGTATTGTGAATAGACGAAATTAGAAATGAGGAATGTTATTCAGAATAGGAGGGAGTATTTATGTTATATGATTGTGACTCACATGATGCTTAGAATGATGTTTATTAACGGTTTTTAGTCGAAATTACAATTGAGTTTGAGTTTTGTATGTCTCAAGACAAGGTGAATGTTGATTTCGTGGTGTAGTGGGTCTCAGCTGGTGGGCTAGCCTCCGGGCAACCACCTGGTTGGAACTCCTATATGTTTTTGGAGCATATTTGATATGTCTTAATCCAAGCGGGTGAACCAGTCGGTGGTTTGCCGGTCCAACCTTAAGACAAGTTGAATGCTGATTTCGTGGTGTAGTGGGTCTCAACTGGTGGGCTAGTCTCCGGTCCGCTACCCGGTTGGGAACTCTTGTATGGTTTTGGAGCATATTTGATAAGTCTTAATCTCAGCGGGTGGACCGGCCGCCGGTTGGCCGGCCGGCTGGGAAATCCTTTTAAGTTATGTGTTTTGGTATGTTGGTTGGTGTCCAAGCGGGTGGACAAGTCGCCGACCGGGCGGGATGTTTCTTTAACAATTTTTTTTTACTTGCCCATAGTGCCAGCCGGCTGACCGGCCGCTGGTGGCCAGACCGCCTGGGAACCCCCTGCCTCTTTTTTTTACTCTTTCCGCGTAATACGTGGACGCCGAGCCGGCAGGCTGGCCGCCGATCACCCACCTGGTAGGCCGGTCGCCCATCAACCACCTGTTGGGCTGGCCGCCTATCACCCACTCGGTGGGTCGGCTGTCGATCACCCACCCAGTGGACCGGCCGCCGATCACCCACCTAGTATGCCGGCCGCCGAACACCTACCTTGCTGGAGCCCTTATGTTTCTTTTTCCTTCTTTTCTCACATGTGATTTATACACAATGCATTTACGGTTTTTCTACACTATAATCATATGTAATATTTTAGAATACTCATGTATGAGCTATATCGTATCTTCCATACCCTACTCTTATGTTTAGTGGCGGTTTTGGATGAATCACTTATTTAAGTCATATTAACTTGAATAGTCGGTTGAGCCGTATTTGTTGGATGATGTTGAACTCTCATTTCCCGTTTATACCCTTATACTCGTTAGACTCTATTTCAGAGTGATTTGCGTACATTCTCTTATGCATATGTTATTGGGAATATGACGATGTTGTTAAGAGGCGCACGCTTAGCGTTGATCAACCCAGTCGTCAAATGATGTACTTTTGCAATTTGGTGTTATTGCATGTAGTGTACTTGCTTCACTTTTGTTTAAAAACCTTTTCGTTTTGGTTCTGCCAGATTTGGTATACTCATTCTCTTTCGCCTCATCCGTTGCCCTTCTTCCTGATTTGGGGTACTCGACTTCCGTTATGTCGATCAACTCTTGGATGTGGCACGTCTTACCACATGTCGAATCGAGAAACGTTTTATCCTGAGCGTCTGGCCAGGTTTAGACTAGGACCGTATTATTATTGTAGTCCTACCGGGAGGATTAATGTCTATGGTCGTCTTATGTTGCATAGGGCCGATGCTAGTGCATTTCATTTATCGTGAGAGTATGTTTGATTTATATGATGGATGACTATGATGATGTATTGGAGTATAAGACTTTGGGTTTATGATTTATATATTGTTAATGGTTCTCACATGTTCGTATGGTTGATATATAATGTCTGTCATTGGACTTAGCATGATGTTTATGTGCATACATATTAATAAATGTTTATATGTTTTAATTGCCTTCGTTTTTTTGTGATATGGCCGGGAGAACTCGAATTACTTCCCACTGACTGTGGCAATCATGTTTAATGAATTAACAGGTACTAGTCTGTGCTACATGGGGTTGAGACTAGTGTGAGCTAGCGAGCATAGTTACACGATAATTACCTATGTGTCGTTTAGACTCTTTTTATTCTGGATTATTGTATATTTTGGGACTTGTATTCCCATTGTGGTTACTAATCGGCTTTATCGACTTTAGCTACTTTATTTATTTTGTTTGAACTTTGTTTATGGTGGTTCCGGCGAACTTTGCTTTAAAAAGGTTTTAAACTCTCTATTTCCGCTGCTTGTATGTTTGTTTACTTTATTGCACTTCGCTCGGGTGTCACAAAATTGACACTAGGATGACTCTCGTAATGCCCATGAACACTTGACTAATTATTGGGAAGCATGATTAGGATTATTAATCGTTCCCTTTGCATGCTTTTTCTGGAACGACTCTCACAATCGTTGCCTTAACATGATTAGGAATCCCTTTCATCAGACACTCAATGTAACACCCGTAAATGTACCCTATTTTAAATAGTAAAAATATTATTTTTCGGATACTTTTCAGCGAAATTTAGTTTTAATTTAGAATTTAATTTTTCGAGTCGAATTTAGAATTTCCGAGTTCGTATTTGGATTTTACGCGAGAATTCAAGTGAATCCCGTCTTAAGCCGTCTATGACTTTTCTTGACTTTTTCCACTCACCTTTCATATACTCCTTCCTAACCCTAACCTAACTCACACAACTCAAACACTTCCTTCTTCTCTAAGAAACCCAAAACCCCATCAAAACCTTGCCTCCATTTTGATCCAAGCTTAGAATCGTCATATCTCGCTCAAATTCACGTAAGTTTGTCTTATTCTTCCCCTCTTAGCTCCCTCTTTCCGTATTGGTAATAAAATTACCGTCTTTCTCGCTTTTCAATTTATCCGTCTTTCTCAAAGGTGAATTATATTCATCTTTTGTCATCTAATTGTAGGTGGAGACTTTCTAGAAATCGATTGAAGTCGCATAAAGGTAACGGTGAAGGGTTACTCGATATCATTTACGTGTTTTATGTGTTTTCTATGTTAGTAATCGTATTTAGATTAGGATTTGTAATCATAGGAATTGTGTTGTTGATGATGGTTGTTGTTAGTTGTTAATTGATATGAGAATTGATGGTTTGTGATGATAAATGAGGATTTTTGTTGATAACATGTTGGAATTTGATCATGCCTGAGTCCCGTGTAGGACGCTGGCAGCGTCGTGGGGGCGCTGGCAGCGTTACTCGCTGCCGACTGCAGTTTTCCTGCACTGACCCCTTTTTGTAAAATGATCATATCTCCTTCGTTACTTGCTTGTTTTGGGCTTGTGACATCCCGTTGGAACCGTAAGATGATACGCTATCACCTTCATTTGGAAGTTCTACATTTGGATGTCTAGAACTCTAGTTATGACTGTTTGAAGTGGACCCTTGTTTTAGTTGGTTGCCAAACAACATTGTTTTGGAGAGGTGATCTATGTTTTTATTCATTATGCTTCATAAACTTGTTCTAATGCTTATGTATCATGTATTGATTTATTTTTATCATAGTTAAGTTTATATAATTCCCTATTCACATGTTTTGTGACGGTTTTTGGTATGTCCTACTTTGAGTCGGTTTTTACAAATGATACGGTTTGAGCACTATTTTGTTATGTGCTTTGTACTCTCATTCCCTTGGCTACCTCCACGTTCGTAATGCTGGAATGTTGGAACGGGGAGGTATCCTACTGCTTAATTGCATGTGTTAGTGGGCATACGACGACGTTGTTGGGACGCGAACGCTTTGCGTTGATCGACCCGGCCGTCAAATGTTGTGTACTTGCGAGGTGGTGTTATTTGCATGTAGCGTACCGCTTGTTATGTGCCTCGAGCTCTTTTACGCCTCTTTCGTGAATTTTAGCTACCAAATTTGGGGTACTCGGCGTCATTTGATTGACCGAGTCTTGGATGCGAAATGTGTATCGCATGTTGAACTGGAAAATGCGATTCCGGGATTCTGGCCAGATTTAGACTAGGATCGTATTATTATCGTCGTCCTACCGGAGCAAAATTAGTCTACATATACGAAATGGATTGAATCGTATATGCGTTCAGGGAATGGTTTTCTCCCGTGGATGCCTGTTAATCATACTTGCCATGTACACGGTGCTAGTGCGTTTCATTTACCGTGAGAGAGGTCGTCATTGTATTGTTATGTATGATGGGTGATTACATGATTGATATTCATGGTCAATAACCATGACTTGGCATGTTTGGTTTGTCGAGTCTCAATCTTATCAAACTTATACCGCTAACGGTGAGATGCAAGCCCTAGTGAGCGTATTCGGTTGCCTAAGAGTGTCTTTCTCGAGTCTTTGTATAACATGATGGATTCGGATTTGTATTCCATATGCTCTTATCATTATATATTGAATTGCCTATGTATCCTTATCGTATTTCACATGTATATTTATATACGCATGCTTCTACTTTTGTATTTCCTTCTATGTACGTTTAATGTGATATGGCTGGGAGAACCCGGAGTTACTCCCCAGTGACTGTGGCGTTCATGTTTTTATGGATGAAAAAGTTGCTTGATTGGATGGCTTTTTGCTTGATATTGTGGGTTCGGGTGTGAGCTAGCGAGCGTTGTCCCTGGATTGAAACACCTCTAGATGTTATTTTAGCTAGTTGCTAATCACTTTGACATTTATAACATTTTGAGAGACTTCGTCTCTTTGTTGTATTTCATAGTTTGGTTTGTAATATTTGACACTCCTCGTATACTTCTTCTTGCATGTATAAAAGTTTTAAAACTTCATATTTCCGCTATATAATTCACATGCTTGTATGTTTTATATTTCCGCATTCGTGAGGGTTGTCTCAGTTGGTATCAGAGCTTTATCGCTCCCGACGCACACACGTGAACCCTAAACTTAAATTACTTGACCTTGAAATAATAAATGAGAGATGGGTAGACTTAAGGACCTAAGATGGTAGTCTTTGGTGTACTTGATGTTTGTCAG
>JAIUZE010018410.1:0-11113 GCA_022085475.1 Heliosperma pusillum
CGTCACAAGTCCCAAGGTGGGCCCCACGGGCTGAGTTTGGGCCGGACCCCACATGGGCCTGGATGGGCCCACGGCCTAATTGGGCTGTTTTGGCAGATTTTACACTTTTTACAAAACCGATTCTTAATTATTTCCCGCATGCTTTAACATAATTAAAATCCGTCAAAACAACAACATAACAATCAAACATCGACACAAACACCAAAGACCAACCCCGGACCAAATCCAGACCGGGCTGGACCGGCCTGAACCGGTCTGACCAGGCCTGAACCGGCCGGTCTGGTTCGATTTTCAGCCCCATTTTCCGGCCACCCAACACGGTCCAACAACCACCACTCCAATTAAATTCTAACATGTTTTTAATTAACAAACATCCACTTTAACAACCAATTTAACCATCCAACATACAAAAATCATCATCATGAAGAAATCATAAAACTATAACAAGAACACTAGCATATTTATAAATTTCCTACAACATAATAAAATTTACCACTTATCATGCTACTAACTAAAATCATAAAATCATAATAATATGAACAAAAACTAAACATGAACCAAAAACTAAAGAAAACCAAAGCTATGTAACATATATCCGTCGAGTAACTCGGAATCGTTACCTTAGCTAGCAAAACCACTTAGCATCAAAATAATAAGAAGTATATAAATAAGAAACCCCTCTACTAATCTTCACCCAAAATATACGAGTCTCCAAACTCGTCTTCAAAGTCTTCCCCTATAAGAAATAACAAGGAAAACATTATTAGAACTAAAATATGAATTTCCATAATTAAAGTGTTGAAAACGATCTTGACGGAATTGAAATCAAACCGTACGTGAAGATGAGGAGCGAAGAGGAGAGTCTAGAAATATAAATTAGGATGGATTTAATTAAGAAACGAAGATTTTATGAAGGTTTTGCTCAAGAACGATGAAGAACAAATGATAAACGACGAAGAACACGAAGAACGATCAAATAAAGTGATGTTTTGATCTTAATTTGATTTGTTGTAAAAATGGAAAGTTGTTTGTGAGTAATGTGGTAGGATGAGCCGTGTAAATATAGACAAATAAAGATGTCGGGTTTGGAAATTGTTGTTACGTAATTGACTCGCGTTTAATAATTATTTTACGGTAAACGATTGAATATAATTAACGATAAAGTTAATTACACTAAATATCAAGATATTATGTTATTAATAATCAAAAGAAAGACAAATATCTAGTCCTATTAGAGGACTTATGAGCCGTGTGAAATGATGAGAAGACGGATCTGATTTCGCTCGTTTTGCGTAATTTTCGTTAACTGATCGATAAAGTGAAATAATATCTAGATATTATGATATATTAATCAAAAGAAATGAAAATATCAAGGTCTATTAGAGGAGAGGAAAGGATAGGAGAGCCGTGTGGTACATGATGATATCGGGTCTGATTTTTCTCGATTTGCGTAATCTCCGTTGACGGATCGATAAAGTAACAAATATCTAAGATATTTGTATTAGTTTAATCGAATCAATTAAAATATCCTATTGTGAGTGGAAAACGATGACATGGGCGTGTGACTCATGCCCAAGTCGAGTTTCGATTTTGTTGCGCGTTTTACGATGAGTCGGGAATAGTTAAATGACGTTCGGTTAAAACCGTAAACGTTATTCTTTAAATTCCGAATAAATTCAAAATAATTATATTAAATTATGATAAATCTTAATACATCTAAATAAAAATAAATCAAAAATATTATTTTTTTAAATAAAATTTCGGTCTTCAAACTTATGAGGCGAGTCGGGAAAAAGTCAACGGAAGTCAAAGTTGACTGAAAATTCGAGAAAAGTCGAAGATGACTTAAAAGTCAAGAAAAGTTTAGGACGACTTAAAAGTCAAGAAAAAGTCAATGACGACTTTTAAAAAGTCAAGGAAAGTCAAAGACGACTTAAAAAGTCAAGAAAAGTCAAAGATGACTAAAAACGGTCTTTTCATGAAATCTCTCAAAAATTCCAAATACGAACGCGGAATTTCAAAATAAGACTCGGAACAAAAATTCCTATTTTAAAAACATAAGTTCTACTGAAAAGTGTTAGTAAATATTTTTACTAGAAAAATCGGGTACTTTTCGGGTTGTTACAATCACCCCTCCTTTTAAAAAGTTTCGTCCTCGAAACTTAGAAGAAGGAACGTAACATATATGTAGGTTTATTTCAAAACTGTTAAAATATACTTGTCTCTAATATAGGGATCTATCAATGAACAGAAGTTCTCGATCCGGCCGTTAAGAACAATCGACGTCCCAAGTCACAAGACATAAAAATATACATTTCGCATCAATAACTGAGAAAACTATTTATCATCGAACTCTCCAATAACAAGTCTCACACTCCTTGAACGGGTAAAATACTTTGAAAACTTGAATCCATAAACATTTCTAAAAGCTTTTAATTCAAAAATTCGAATCGTAAAAGTAATAACATACTATCTATACCTAAAACTTCTAACTAAAGCTTCTAATATCCTATCTATACTAGATGACAATTGATAGAAGGAACGAAATATTCGAAAGAATAAATCGAATAGAAAGAAGAAAGAAAGAAGGAAAGAATAAAGAAAAACGAAGGACGAACCCCAATACTATCTTCCCTCTATGAAAATTCTAATGTCGACAGTAACTCGACAATACTAACTGTACAAGTAAACTAGTCCTCAAGGGAGTGCAATATATCCTCAACATTTCAATCATCGGATTCCTACCAAGATATTTCATAAGCATGCCACATCGAGTAGCAATTCTCAACTATTCCAATTCAATTAAAATCTTCTAAAATCCATCGAGACTATTATTGGAAATCACCATCAAAATATTTATAATTAAGGGAACAAGACTGCTAACCACCACAAAGTAAAGAACTTACGATGAAATCCTTTAATCCAACTTATTCCCAAAAATTTATTATCCAAATTATTTACAATAAACCTTCTCATCCTCAAAAGTTGAATCACAAAACCTCAAAGAGATTAGTCACACAAATATTATTTCACTTAACTTTTGCCTAACATAGAACAATGCAACCGTAAATCAATTTATTTATCTCTTCCAAACTCTCAATACATCAGTTTTCGCTTATGACGATATTCCTCAAGTTGTGTCATCCAAATCTTAATTCCTCAAAGTATTTATTCTTGTTAGGGTCCAACATTTAACGACAACAAATTCCCAAGTAACATTAAAAAATCACTCAACTTTCTAACCATAACTACAACTATTATTAAGATTATTTCGATCCTCTAAACGATATTGCAACATTAAGCTTTCATAGTCTAAAACCACTAGGAGAGTTTCTTCCTAAGTTTATCCTTCAATCCTTGCAATCATCCAAACACGGAACTAGCTTAATAGGATGGTTAGGTACCCTATTCGAAACTTCTTATTTACTCCAAAATAGACATATCATAAGCATGGTTTTCAAACCAATACTAAACTTCTAAGTCCAAAAGACTAAATTACTACTGAGTTAAGAAGTAATAGCCCACTCATTCAACTTTACACCTTCGAATATCATGAACTATTTACACACAAGTCATGACAAGCTTCAAGCATTAAAATCATTAAACAAACCTTGCCACACTTTCCTCAAGGATGCCCACTCTCACCACCATAGGGTGAAATTAGATCTATACCATTTCCTCAAATCACAAGTTCATTCTAATTAACACTTAATATTCCACAAAATTCAAAGTTCTTCCCAATAAGAATAATATACTGCATACTAATGGGTGTGACATCCATACCAATGTTACAAGAGGAAGGTAAGAATACCAATGGTATAATGGAGGAACTATTAAGAGAAATTTCCAAAAGGTAAATAGGTTGGAGGAGAAAGAAGCACCTAGATAGAAGGAAGAGGGCATAATATTATAAGGACGAGAGAATTCGCAGATGAAGAAAGAGTTCACTTCAATTAGGCTTTATAAATCTTCAAATCTTCGGTAGAGGATACTCCTTCTAGGTAACACATATTCCACCATAAGGCGTAATATTGCTCCTAGCAATTTGGCTAGCCACCCAAGCATAGCCTCCTTGGCATTTGTCTTCTTTATGAGGAGGGACCTGGTTGGCAGTAACAACGATCTCTTCTACACGAGGTCCAACCATCTTCATAAGAGACAAAACAAATTAAGTTACTCCTAACAATTAGCATAAACAAATAGATCACTATTCCTACTACCCATCCTACCATTCTATCTCACAAGTTTATTATTTTATTAAGGTCAAGTTATTTATGCAAGGGTACACAAACGTGCGTCGGGAGCAAAATAGCTCTGATACCAACTGTGACACCCTCAACTTTGCGGAAAGAAAAAAAATATTTTAAATACATAAAAGATACGAATACAATACGAAGGTGTCATTACATAATAAAAAGGTTCGTTACAATACGGAATAAAATTCTACAAAAGAAATATACAAGACGGAGACATATCTCCCGTATAAATACGGAAATAAACTAGTGTATAATAATATACAAACTATGAACCGAATATAGGTCCAAGGTAAATACTTTGCTCGCTAGCTCGTCAATGTACCCAAAGTATGCATCACCACCTGTTCGACCTCATTAAATATAAACACGGAAGCCACAGTCAGTGGGGAGTAACTCCGAGTTCTCCCAGCCACGAAATGTCAAGTTTAATAAAACATGAATAACATAAAAGCGATGTATATGGACAATACAAAACTTTAACATATATGATATGCTTTTCATGTTATGAAACAGATAACTAACAAATAACCTAGCATGTGAAAGCTATCATGTGAAATCGATAATAAACTATAACTCGAGGTAGGGAAGCTGGTATGCTAGCTCAGAGGTTCCTCTCAGAAACATGGCCATGATACACGCAAACCCTAATCAACACGTAATCATGTGAATCAGTTAACAATCGGTAATCCAAACTCTATCATCTTAGCCGGCTTGCATCTCACACCTTCTAAAAACTCATAGAATCAATCAAACATGAAAGACCAATACGTCTACAAAACAGGCATAAGTTCTTAGGACAGTCAATAGTCGACTGCTGTAACTCGAGTCTATACCCCAAGGTAGGAAAACATCCTAGCCCTAGACTGATCAGACCTAGCGACAACAGCTAACCCATTCCCTGTCTCATTACTAAACAGTACATGAGAAACTCTACTAGGCGAACCCCTAAGCAGAGATGGCTAGTACTTAAGCTGGCTCCATTCCCAAAGTGGAAGCAATTAGGCAGCCATGCCCCCGGCTTGGTATCAAAAGGCCCAAGCCAGTGACACAAAAAGCTATCAAGCAGTAAACTCCATATGCTCGTTAAAGATAGTACGGGCCTATCAATGTCATGGTCCAAGATCCTCATTTAGAATTAGAATGGTCAAGACGCCATATACTCATAATTCTCTATGGGTACTTAGTCAACACGACACCAACCATATAATAAAACAGTCACGGGAAAAACAGCCTATCATGTGACTAATTTCATATAAATAATAACCAAATATCATATCGCCTCATATCTACTAAGGCTAATTCAATAATTAAATAAAACCTTACTTGAAGACAAATCCCCGACCCGAGTCCCGCGACTGGTCATCAGTCAAAACGGGGCTGACTAGATCTTAGTTTGACCAAACCCGTTTGGTCAAACCGGCTATAAACAGAGTCTTTACCACATAGACTTGATCATAAAAATCAACATATTCATTACATGTTATTTTATTAAAACTTCTAACATGTGAATTATTATATCATACCAAAACCCGCTTGACTTAAAGGATATCAATTTAAACTATGATCTCGTTTTATAATTTCTAACATGTGAGAAATAATAATTTTATGAAAAATACTTTTAATTAAATAATTTACTTATTAAAATTTCCCACTTGCTACATATTACAAAACACGATAAAAATAACGATAACTCAAAAACCGTCACAAGTCTAAGGAAGGGGACCCACGGGCTGATTTGGGCCGACTTGACACGGGCCTGGACTGGGCCCACGGCCTGGTTTGGGCCTGGTTTGGGCTGTTTTGTCGATTTTACTAAAATCGTTTCCTAATATTTCCCGCATGCTTAACATATTTAAAACCCGTCAAAACAACCATAAAACAATCAAGTATCGACACAACCCAAATACCAAAACCCGGACCCACCATGGACCAACCCAGACCGGCCTGGACCGGGCCTGAACCAGCCTGAACCGGCTGGTTTGGGTTCGGTTTTCCAGCCATTCCTCACGGTTCAAACAACCCCAATTCCAAATAAATTCTAACATGTTTTTAATTAACAACATCCATTTTTGAACATCCAATTCAACCATCATCATACAAAAATCATTATTATGAACAATCATCCAAATTCATCAAGAACACTAACATATTAAAAATACCATACAACACCAAAAATCATACTACTTATCATGTTACTACTAAAAATTCTTAAATCATAATAACATGAACAAAAACAAAAGATGAACCAAAAACAAAAGAAACAAAAGCTATGTAACATTAATTCGTCGAGTAACTCGGAATCGTTACCTTAGCTAGCAAAAATCAATTAGCACCAAAATAAGAAGTATAAACTAAGAAACCCGTCTTCTAATCTTCCCCTAATATATACGAGTCACCAAACTCGTCTTCAAAATCTTCTCCTATAAGAAATGGCAAGAAAACATTATTAGAATTTAAAACTTGATTTTCCATAATTAAAGTGTTGAAAACGATTTTGTCGGAATTGAAAATAAACCGTACTTGAAGATGGAGAGCGAAGAGGAGATTCTAGAACTATAAGTTAGGACGGATTTGAATAAGAAATGAAGGTTTTATGATGATTTTGCTCAAGAACGACGAAGAACGAATGAAGAACGACGAAGAACGACGAAGAACGATTAAAGAAAGTGTTAATTTGATCTTAAGTTGATTTATTGTAAAATGAAAGAGTTGTTAGTGAGTAATGGTGGGAGAGGAGCCGTGTAATTATAGAGGAATTAGTGAGTCGGGTTTTGAAATTGTTGTTACGGAATTGACTCGGGTTTAATAATTATATTACGGTAATTGATTAAATATAATTAGATATTAAGTTAATTAAACCAAATATCAAGATATTATGTTATTGTAATAAAAAGAAATGAAAATATCAAGGTCTAAGAGAGGGGAGGGAGCCGTGTGATGTTGTGCTTGTCGGGTCTGTTTTGTAAACGATTTGCGTAATTTTCGTTAACTGATCGATAAAGTTAATAAATATCTAGATATTATTCTTAGTTTAATCAAAACAATTAGAATATCTAATTGTGAGTGGAAAAAGGTGACATGGGCATGTGACTCATGCCAAAGTCGGGTTTCGGGTTTGTTTCGGGATTTACGATGACTCGGGAATAGTTAAATGATGTTCGGGATTAAACCGTAAAAGTTATTCTTTAAATTCCGAATAAATTCAAAATAATTATATTAAATTATGATAAATCTAAATAAATCTTAATAAAAATAAATTAAAATATTATTTTTTTAAATAAAATTTCGGTCTTCAAACCTACAAGGCGAGTCGGGAAAAGTCAACGAAAGTCAAAGTCGACTTAAAAGTCAAGAAAAGTCAAAGATGACTTAAAAGTCAAGAAAAGTTTATGACGACTTAAAAGTCAAGAAAAGTCAATGACGACTTTAAAAAGTCAAGAAAAGTCAAAGACGACTTAAAAGTCAAGAAAAGTCAAAGATGACTAAAAACGGGATTTTCATTAAATCTCTCAGAAATTCCAAATACGAACTCGGAAATTTCAAAATACGACTCGAAACAATAAATTCTATTTTAAAAACTTAAGTCTGCTGAAAAGTGTTAGTAAATATTTTTACTAGGAAAAATTGGGTACTTCTCGGGTTGTTACAATCACCCCTCCTTTTAAAAAGTTTCGTCCTCGAAACTTAGAAGAAGGAAAGTAACATATATGTAGGTCTATTTCAAAACTGTTAAAAATATATTTGTAATAAAAATATAGGGTCTTATCAATGGGGCGGAGGGTTCTCGTCAGCTGTTAAGAACATCGACGTCCCAAGTTAAAGACTTTAAAATATACTTTTTCGCATCAATAAATGAGGAAACTAGTTATCGAACGTCTCCAATAACGAGTCTCAACACTCCTTGACGGTAAAACTACTTGAAATCATTAAAATATTTTCAAAAGCTTTTAGTTCAAAAAAAAATTCATTAGTAAGGTAATAAACTCTACTATCTATGCTAAAATTTCTTAACTAAAGCTTCTAAGTAACTACCTATAGAAATGTATTACGATTCGAAGAGGAACGGACTATTCGAAAACTAAATCGAATAGAAAGAGGGAAGGAAGAGAAAGAAGAATGAAACCAAAATACATCTTCCATATATGAAAATTCAATGCCGATCGTAAATCGTCACTACTAACTGCAACAGAAATCTAGTCCTCAGGAGAGTGCACTATATCCCTCAACATTTTCAATCAGCCGATCTTACCAAAATATTTCATAAGCATGACACCTCGAGTAACAACTCCCATTTATTCTAATTCAATTAAAATCTTCTAAGGTCCATCAAAACTA
The DNA here is from genome assembly GCA_022085475.1 of Heliosperma pusillum. Classification (NCBI taxonomy): domain Eukaryota; kingdom Viridiplantae; phylum Streptophyta; class Magnoliopsida; order Caryophyllales; family Caryophyllaceae; genus Heliosperma; species Heliosperma pusillum. The sequence goes on from JAIUZE010018410.1 coordinate 8,592, forward strand.
TTATTGGAAATCACCATTAAAAATATTTATAATTAAGGAAACAAGACCGCTAACAACCACAAAGTAAAGGACTTACTATGAAATCCTTTAATCCAATTTATTCCAAAAAGGCATTAACCCCAAATTATTTACAATAAACCCTCTCATCCTCAAAAGTTGAATCTCGAAACATCAAAGAGATTAATCACACAAATCTCGATTCACTTAACTTTTGCCAAACAAAGGGCAATGCGACCGTAATCAATTTATTTATCTCTTCCAAACTCTCAATACATCGGTTTTCGCTTATGTCGATATTCCTCAAGTTGTGTCATCAAATCCTAATTCCACCAAGTATTTATTCCCGTTAGGTTCCAACATTTAACGACAACAACTTCCCAAGTAACATTAAAAATCACTCAACTTCCTAACCACAACTACAACTATTAATAAGCTTATTTCGATCCTCCAAAAAGATATTGCAACTTCAAGTTTTCATAATCTAAAACCACTAGGATAGTTTCTTCCTAAAACTTATTCTCAATTTTCCATAATCATTTAAACACGAAACTAGCTCCATAGGACGGTTAGGTATCATATTCGAAACTCCTTCAAAACACCTCTACTAACCCTTACGATAGCTAAAAGGACTACCTCTCCAGAGAGTAGGGATAAAAGAACATGATACAAAGAACATTAGGAAGCATTATTAAAGATTAAGATAAGATGAAAAAGGCGAAGGCGAAAAAGGAAAACGAGGCTGAGGAAGAGACAAAGAAGCTCCCGTATCTAATAAAATTAAACACGGATTTCATAAATTGAAACATACCAGTCACCAGGTCTGGTTGAGCATCGGCCTCAGCGCGGCTCATGACGAAAATTCGACCCTTCGGTCTCCCAGATGTAGCTGGTGTAGAAGCTATCATCTTCCGATCAGGACATACAAATGACTTGTGTCCCGGTTTCAGACAAGTAAAGCATACAATTGGCTTGTTGAAACAGCCAATACCTGGATGCATAGGCATCTTGCACGCAAAACAGGTACGACCCTTAGGATCGTTGTTGTTGCTCGGGACAATTGGACGGTTTGTCGGATTTGCCTGTCCACTCTGAAAGTTCCTCCTCTTGTTTGGAAAAGAAGGAGAAAAGGAAGGTCGGGAAGTAGGATATAGAGGTCTCTTGCCAAAGGCATTAGGAGCTACAAACGAAGTACGGGCCTCTTCGGTAATCTCCCGAATAGAACTCTCCGCCCATAAAGCATCATTGTAAATCGAGACAAAAGAAGTAGAACCCCTACTAATCTTTCCCTTCACCTGGGGAGAAAGCTTCCCTAGGTAAAAGAAGGCTTTGTCTGCCTCCCTCGAAATAAGACGAGTGGCATAATGAGCCAACTCATTAAACTTGGTTGTGAACTCTTGAACCGAAAGAACCCCCTGTTTAAAATCCATAAACTCTTTCAGCTTCTGCTGCCTCAACTCGTCCGGGTAAAACCTCGCCTCCAATAGTTCACAGAAACGAGTCCACCCAAAATTAGGCTCTAACTTAGCAGTAGGACCAGAAAGAGTCCACCACTGATCCGCTTCCTTCACTAAGAAGTGGGAAGCAAGACGGACCTTATCCTCTTCAAGGACATCATACAGAGAAAAGTTTTTCTCCATTTCACGTAACCACCCCGAAAGCTGAATGGGATCTACCTCACCACCGTAGGTTTTGGCTTGGCTCCTAGATAGTTGAGAAGCAACCCATGAACAACTTCCGTGTCTCTCTCGATCGGGAATAGGATTAGGAATATGATTTGCTTGCTGATTTTGCTGATTTTGCTGGTTCTGAATAATAACAGTAAGAGCTGCTAAGATCGTGTTGTCAATTCTCGGAGGCATCTTGCAAAAAGAAAACACAGATTAGTACTTATCATTTAGCAAGCACAAAGAGACTACAACATAAATCCTAATCTACCCATCCTACCATTCTATCTCACAAGTTTAGTATTTTATTAAGGTCAAGTTATTTATACTAGGGTACACAAACGTGCGTCGGGAGCAAAAATGCTCTGATACCAACTGTGACACCCTCCAATTTGCGGAAAGAAAAAATAATTTAAATAAATAAAAGATGAGAATACGTTCTAATAGGTTCACTGAGTGGACATCGGGAAATTTTAAAACCGGAACCTATCACTAAATCTATTCATATAATGAAGGTGTCTTAACGAAAAACGCGTTCATTACAAAACGGAAATAATATTATACAAAAGAATATACAAGACGGGAGACATATCTCCCGTATAAATACGGAAATAAAACGAGTGTATAATAATATACAATCTAAGAACCGCATATAGGTCCAAGGTAAATACTTCGCTCGCTAGCTCGTCAATGTACCCCAAATATGCATTCACCACCTGTTCGACCGCATTAAATATAAACACGGAAGCCACAGTCAGTGGGGAGTAACTCCGAGTTCTCCCAGCCACGAAATGTCGAGTTTAATAAAACATGAATAACATAAAAGAGATGTATATGGAAAATACAAAGCCTTAACAT
>JAIUZE010018412.1:0-19893 GCA_022085475.1 Heliosperma pusillum
TGGTATCAGAGCTTTATCGCTCCCGACGCACATACGTGAACCCTAAACTTAAATTACTTGACCTTGAAATAATCAATGAGATGGGTAGACTTAAGGACCTAAGGTGGTAGTCTTTGGTGTACCTGATGTATGTTAGGTTCTAACTTGTTTGTTGATTGTGTTGAGTGATGTTATGTTTATTTATTTCTACCGTCTTAAGGTGGATCATGCGTTACCTAGAAGAAGTATCCTCTACCAAAGATTGAAGATTGACGAGCCTAATTGAAGTGTATTTCTTCCTCATCTATGTTTTCTCTCGTTCTTAATGTATCATGCTCTCTTCCTTCTATCTATCTTACCATTGGTATCCTTACCTTCCTCTTGTAACATTTTTGTGGATGTTATACCCATTTGTTTGTGGTATATTATACTTGGTCGGAAGAACTTTGAACTTTGTGGAATATTAGTGGTTGTTAGAATGAATTTGTGATTTGAGGAAAATGGTGTAGATCTAAATTCACCCTATAGTGGTGATTGGTTGTATCTCTAAGAAATGGTGGTAAGATAAGTTCGATGATTTTAATGCTAAATGCTTGCCATGACTCCTGTGTGAATAGTTCATGGTATTTGATCTTTTGAACTTAGTGATTTAATCTTAACCCATTAGTGATTTAATCTTTTGAACTTAGGAGTTTGAATGATGCCTTGAGGTGTAAAATGCTTTTGAGACTAAGTGACTTCTTGTGGATTCTAGTTTATGTGTTAGAGTATACGCTTGGTGGAAAAGTACTTGGCTATAGTTCTTGGATTTAAAGATATGATCTTATCTTATGGTATCGGAGACTCGTTTGAAATAGTAAGGTTTCGTTGTAAGTTGAACCATATTACTTGAGGCTTATAGATACGAGCGAGATTCGATGATGTGAGCTATGATGGAAATACCTTGAGACGTTAATGATGATGTTTGACTTGAGGTTGTACTTTGTTAATAATGAACTCGTGGGCTATATGAGTTGAAAATGACCGAATATAAGGGAGTATTTGTTAGTCCTTCAGTTAAAGAAACCTTTGAGGTTGTGTTGAATATTTGAGCTAAAGGAATGTTATTATACATGTGTTGCAATTCCGCATTTGGGAATCCGTGTTATATGAAAAGATGGATGAATTGGGTTGTGATCGATTTGTTAAATCTCAGTGTACCTTACTTTGATGATTTGTGGTACGAGGGTCCCTTGTAAGAGACCTTTGTTATTGGGATGATTTGCTTTGCTATCACCCCAGGTTTAAAGCGAGAAATTTTGTGGATTAAACCTTAAACCTTTACTCGTACCATTGTCCCTTTTCATTTCCATTCTTGAATGTTTTTGTCAAGATTGATCTTTAAGAAATCGCATGCTCGTATCTTATTTCTTACTCGGATATATTCATACCTCTACTATCTGCTTTGTCTCTTTCTTGACTTCGTTATTTTCAAGCGTTCCTCTCTTGTAATCTCGTGCCTTATTTATTCCCGTGTTCTCCTTGAGATTCCTTATCGTTTTCTATCTCGTTGCTCCTTCATCTTTTCTCTAGTGGATTGGATATTCCGTTTGTAAGGCTCAGAGAATAAGCGTGATATAATTTTGGATTCTTTAGCTAGAATATGTGTCCTTGGATTGAGCAAATTTCATGTTATATTTCATCATGGGAAATAGGATTTAAGCTCTAGGATGAATCCTAATAGTGATAATGTATCCTCCCTTAGTGGTTTTAGATTTGGAGCTTGGTATTGTAGTGCTATTTTGAGAATTGAGTTGATCATGATAATAGTTCGTTGTTGTTGGGTATTAGAACGGTTGCTTGGTATGTCATTTGGGAATTAGATGTCTCTAATTGTGGATTCTAAAAGAGACTTTGCTTTAGGATAATTAAGCCGGTACCCAAGGTTTGACGAGTATTGTCGTAAATGAAAATCGATTCATATTGAGTTTTAGATGAACTATATGATTTGAATGGTGGTCTGATTGCCAAGTAATTGGCCATTTGTGGTTTGGAATTAGTAATTCTCTTTTATTCTTAAGGAATCATAGTTCGAGATTGAGAAATGTTCGTTGCATGCTTTGGATAGTGAATGCTCGGTTGTTATGGATTATAGAGTTAGAATAGTGAACCCATTTATCTTGAGGATTAGTAACCACCATAGTTTGCTAATGTGACTATTTATATTTGAGGCTTCGAGCGTAGTAATGATCGAATTAAGGATGTTATGGCGTATTAAAGAATCTTTATAACCGATAATGGATTGTGGATTTTCCCTTGTCGTGAGACTTTGGATGAGGCTAGTTGAATCTTAGATAATTATGTTTGTTGCTTTGATTGTTTTTTGACGTTCGAAGATGAGAAAGTTCATTGCAAATTTAGGATAATGAGTTTGAAGTAAATTGAATCAAGGGAATTTTCATGGTAAGTCTCCTTTACCTTGTGGTTGTTAGCGATCATGTTTCCCTAGATATAAATATTTTGTTGGTAGTTTCTAGTAAGAGTTTTCATGAAACTAAGAAGATTAGAGTACGTAATGAATCCTGCATGTGGATTGTTAGTTGTGGAGTCTACCGTGCCGATGGATTTTAGTGGATACTAAATGGATCTGAATAATTAGGTTATTGGCTTGAAATCTCGTGATTATGAAATATTTTTGTAGGATTTCTGATGATTGAAAATGATGAGTTGCAAATTGGGTAAATTGCATTCTCTTGAGGATTTGGTTTATTAGTAGAGTTAGTGATGTCGAATTCTTGTAAATCTTCCTGCCGACTTTATCTTAATCTTCCTATCCCTAAGAATTCGATTTGTTTTGTTTTTGCGTGTTTTGTATATATTTTGTTATCGTGATCTGTGAACTTGATGTTCGAGTCGCTCTATGTATGTGTAATGTCTGGTTATTTGATTTTATCTTTGAGAAAACCTTCAAATTTTCATATTATATTTCTGATTTAACGTTTCAAAGGAGTTTAAAAATGGTTTGTGTATCCTCTTTTTGGAGAAAATGGATTTCTTTTGCGTTTATATTTGGATTTTGCGTTTGGTTGGATGTTTGGACTTATTATTGGAGACGTCTGGTGACTAGTCATGCACTTACTAACGCTTGTTTGATTTTCGATTTCACTATTTCGACTTTGATTTGATATGGATAATTTGAGTTCTCGTTCGCGACGGGCACTCTTGAGATCCGTAAGTAAGTTTCGCACTTATGAAAAATTTCCTTAAACCATTTTCGAGATGAACCTCGTTTCATAAATTTTCCTCTTATAAAAGTTTTCGTATTAATTTTGAAAACCGATTCTTGTCCCTGATACTTTTGTTTTCTACTCTCAAGTTTCGAGGACGAAACTTTTTAAAAGGTGGGGTGATTGTAACACCCGCAAATGTACCCTATTTTTATAGTAAAAATATTATACGGATACTTTTCAGCGAAATTTAGTTTTAGTTTAGAATTAAATTTCCCGTGTCGAATTTAGAATTTTTGAGTTCGTATTTGTATTTTACGCGAGATTTCAAGTGAATCACGTCTTAAGGCGTCTTTGACTTTTCTTGACTTTTTCCACTCACTCTCTACTTATACTAACCTTAACCTAATTCATTCTCACACAACCAAACACTTTCTTCCTCACTAAGAAACCAACCAAAACCTTGCCTCCATTTTTGATCCGTCTTATAATCGTCATAACTCTTTCATTTCTCGCTCAAATTCACGTAAGTTCGTCATATTCTTCCCCTATCATCTTCCTCTATCCGTATTGGTAATAAAATTACCGACTTTCACGCTTTTCAATTTATCCGTCTTTCTCAAAGGTGAATTATATTCATCTTTTATTATCTAATTGTAGGTGGAGACTAGGAAGGCTTAGAAATCGTTTAAAGACGCGTAAAGGTAACGGTGAAGGGTTACTCGATATCATTTACGTGTTTTATGTGTTTTCTATGTTAGTAATCGTATTTAGAATAGGATTAGTAATCATAGAAATTGTGTTGTTGATGATGGTTGTTGTTAGTTGTTAATTGATATGAGAATTGATGGTTTGTGATGAATTGAGGATTCTTGTTGTTGATAACATGTTAGGATTTGTTCGTGCCTGAGTCCAGCCAAGGACGCTGGTAGAATCCATGGACGCTGGCAGCGTCGTCCGGCGCTGGCAGCGTTACTCGCTGCTGACTGCAGTTTTCCTGCACTGACCCCTTTTTGTAAAATGATCATAACTCCTTCGTTACTTGCTTGTTTTTGGCTTGTGACATCTTGTTGAAACCGTAAGAGGATAAGCTATCACCTCCATTTGGAATTTCGGCATTTGGATGTCTATAACTCTAGTTATGACAGTTTGAATTGGACCCTTGTTTTAGTTGGTTTCCAAACAACGTTGTTTTGGAGAGGTGATCTATGTTTCTTATTCATTATGCTTCATAAACTTGTTCTAATGCTTATGTATCATGTATTGATTCTTTGTTATCATAGTTAAGTTTATATAATTCCCTATTCTCATGTTTTGTGACGGTTTTTGATATGTCCCACTTTGAGTCGGTTTTTACAAATGTTACGGTTTGAGCACTATTTTGTTATGTGATTTGTAATCTCATTCCCTTGGCTACCTCCACGTTCGTAAGGCTGGAATGTCAGAACGGGGAGCTATCCTACTGCTTAATTGCATGTGTTAGTGGTCATACGACGACGTTGTTGGGAGGCGAACGCTTTGCGTTGATCGACCCGGCCGTCAAATGTTGTGTACTTGCGAGGTGGTGTTATTTGCATGTAGCGTACCGCTTGTTATGAGGCTTGAGCTCTTTTCCGCCTCTTTCGTGAATTATATCGACCGAATTTGGGGTACTCGGCGTCTTTGATTGACCGAGTCTTGGATGCGAAATGTTATCGCTTGTCGAATCGGAAAATGGTTATTCCGAGAGTCTGGCCAGGTTTAGACTAGGAACCGTATTATTATCGTCGTCTACCAGGAGGAAATTAGTTCACATATACGAAATGTGATCGTGTATGCGTTCAGGGAAATGCTTATCTCGTGGATGCCTTTAATCATACTTTCCATGTACACGGTGCTAGTGCGTTTTCGTTTACCTTGAGAGGTCGTCAGTATTGTTATGTGTGGATGGGTGATTACATGATTGATTTCATGTGATCATACCATGACTTGGCATGGTTTGTTTGTCGAGTCTCAATCTTATCAAACTTATACCGCTAACGGTGAGATGCAAGCCCTAGTGAGCGTATTCGGTTGCCTAAGAGTGTCTTCCCCGAGTCTTTGAATAACATGATGGATTCGGATTTGTATTCCATATGCTCTTATCATTATTTATTGAATTGCCTATTTATTCTTATCGTATCTCACATGTATATTCATATATGCATGATTTTACTTTTGTATTTCCTTCTATGTACGTTTAATGTGATATGGCTGGGAGAACCCGGAGTTACTCCCCACTGACTGTGGCGTTCATGTTTTTCATGGATGAACAGGTTGCTTGATTGGATGGCTTTTTGCTTGATATTTTGGGTTCGGGTGTGAGCTAGCGGGCGTTGTCCCTGGATTGAAACACCTCTAGACGTTATTTAGCTTGTTTGCTAATCACATTTACTTTGATAACATAACGAGAGACTACGTCTCTTGTTGTAGTATATTCGTACTTTGGTTTGTAATATTTGACATACCTCGTATTTTCTATCTTGCATGTATAAAGGTTTTTAAAATACCGTATTTCCGCTAATTAATTCACATGCTTGTATGTTTTATTTCCGCATTCGCGAGGGTTGTCACACTAATGGGCTGCACTGGATTGGGCTTCTCAATGAGCTTGGACGTTAGGTCAGCTTAGTTATGGGCTACTTATTATGCTTCGAATATGGGCTAATGGAAGTGGCATTGATGATGTTGGGTCATATAATTTTGTAGTTAGTAAATCCGTAATCATTTCAAATGCGTTTTACGTATGTAAAATATTTGAAATCCAATTTTTACTAGAGTTTTTTTGCAACTACCGAAATTTTAATTTATAATTGTGCAACTAGTACCAATCAATCGGAACATGCATCTAATCCAATGGCCCAAAATTCAACATACATCAATCTTGTTCCATTGTCCGATATTACTAATGGTAAATTCATTAGTTACCGTAATTGTATATTTTTTCCCCAAATTTTCATATGAATTGTTTTCGCGTGTATTCCAATACTTTGAATATTTTTGGCAATATAATAATGTAGCATCTTAATTTATTTTTATATTCCCTCGGGTAACAAGGGAAACTACCAACTCAAACGTAAGTAACAAGAGGACATATCGTACTACAATGACTACTCCGCCGATGAAGACACCTACACCATCTACGGATTATGAGTTCAACTTATCTACTAGATTACGTTCAAATATGGCAAGAGATAGGAGAAAAGGATTACAGGGTAATAACAGACTCAAGAATGATTCCGTCGGGACTCCTATTACACTGCAAAATTGTAGAACTCCAAGTCAGTAACTTCATTTTTTTACGATGTTGATGTTCTCCATCTGTTATGTACGTGTAAATTAAAGTAACCAACAATGTGACATTTTTAGGTAGTAATAGTTCTCGACCAAGTTGTTCAAAATAAACAGATCCTGATCCCGTAACCAGATTAGTTAGTGAGTTGATCAGAGACTTAAGCCCTACTACTCAAGGTTCATCGACTGGTGTTGATCCTCAACCAGGTTTTAACTTCGTATAATATTTATGTTTTATGACTAAAAGGATGTTATACGTATTAAATAGGTAGTGTATCATAGTGTTTGTCATTAGTGCTTGAATTGTTTTTTAGGTACCAGTTCCCGACCAAGTTCTTCATGTCAACAAGTTGTTGATCCTGTAGCTAAATTAGTCAGTGATTTGGTTAGAAATTTAAGCCAAGAATATGGCGAATCATCTAGTAGGTCTGCTAATGAAGAAGGTCAAATTCATTAATATATCTTATTAATTATTGAAAGCATTTTTAAAATAAGTATTTGTCATTTTAGGTCGGGTTCAAAAATATTTATCAAAATGGTGTCCACAAAGGCTCGGGTTTTCAAAACCTGAAACACATAACAAACACGCTATTGGAATAGCGTGTCTTTAATTTTTTAATTTTGTTTACAAATGTTTTAAAAAAAAAAAAAAAAATTGGTACTTTCACAGACACGCCAATGGGATTCAGAATACCCGCTATTGCCAATGACGTTTTTGCTTTAATCCATTTGTGTAAGTTTGCATTTTTCTACTCACTAGAAACACGCCATTGGCAATGGCGCGCTTCCTACATATTTTTGGTTCGCGAAATCCGAGCCTACGTGGACACCATTTTGATAAATAGTTTTAAACTTGACCCAAAACAACAAATACTTATTTTTTAGCATTATTTTAAAAATGCTTTCTTAATTATTATAGTCAAATTATTCGTTTATAATTCAGGAATGGTTCATTCATAATTTTTAAAATTATTTAATTCTATTAATTTTTAGTTGTAGTACTTGAAGGATATTGGGATATTGGGATATTGGGATATTGGGATATTGGGATATTGGGATATTGGAGATCCGGATGTGGCATGTAACAAGTGTGGTGCTATGTTGTGGTACTTAGAAAGAGTACGTAAGGATAGGATTTCTGCACATCCATCATTGTCATTGTGTTGTTTTGATGGCAAAATTCAACTCTCTCTTCTTGAACAACCACCCAAATTGTTGTTAGATCTTATGAGTCGACGACACCCTCTAAGCAAGCACTTTATTGATAATATTCAAGCTTACAATATGATGTTTTCGTTCACTTCAATGGGAGGAAAGATTGATCGCTCTGTAAATCAAGGACGAGGACCATATACTTTTAGGATGAGGGGGCAAAACGTCCATCGCATTGGGAGTTTGTTGCCGCCTCATCGAAGCATGCCAAAGTTTTGTCAACTATACATATATGACACGGAATAAGAGGTTGAAAACCGTAAGAATGCTATCAGGTAAAACTAACATTATACGTTCTTGCGAAATGGTATACAATATATGATTGCACCTTATGACGACGACCTTTATGCATACTAATTGCTCTTTTAAATTTTGCAGCTCCAATACTCCTGAACGATCTGATGATGAACTTATTCGTTTGTTGAAAGGAATGATAGATGAGGAAAATGTATTAGCTCAAAATTTTAGAATGGCGAGAGATAGATTGTCGGCAGATATAGAAAGTGATGTCTCTATTAGGCTTATTTCTCGACGAGAAGTTGATGGTAGAACCTACAACCGCACGACAACTTCTGAGGTTGCTGTTCTTATTGAAGGAGACGTTCGAAACGCTGTGGAAAAGAGGGATATTATTATTCATAGAGAATGTGGTGAACTTCAGCGTATATCAGAGTTGCACCCTTTATATTTACCGCTCCAATATCCTTTATTGTTTCCCATGGCGAAGACGGTTGGAGGCCGGGCATCCCTCAAAGTGAAGCTTCTCGCAGCAGAAGTAAGAGGAGAAAACCACGTAATCAAGTAACAATGAGAGAGTGGCTTGCATTTCGTATCCAAGACATATCATCTTTCCCTGAATTTGCAATTATTTTGTTAGCTGCAAAATTATTTCTACAATTTTTAGTGGATGGTTATATGATGGTTGAATTGCAGAGGTTGTCATTCCTTCGTTATAATCAACCATTGCTTCGCGCAGAAAAGTATAAAAATCTTGCCAATGCGGTTGACCGTGCAGAAACCCAACCATCTTCAGCGGAAAGTCGTATTATCATGTCTTCGTCGATTCTACAATCATATGGGTACATGAGAGCTAGTTTTCAAGATATCATTACCATTTGCAAGTGTTATGGGTATCCATATTTGTTCATTACATTCACGTGTAATCCCAAATGGCCAGTAATAATGAGATTTGTCACTAAAAGAGGGTTTAGACCAGAGGATCGTCCTGATATTGTTAGTCGTGTTGTCAAGATTAAATTAACGGAGCTAATGAAAGACTTGAAAGACCGTCAAATCTTCGGACGTGTTGTAGGAGGTGAGTTTACATATAAACCATTCAAGTACAAGTATCTATGTTTTTTTTCTAATGTCTTACCAATAAACAAACTAACATTATTATTGCGTATAATGTTTCAGCCACGTATACTATTGAATTTCAAAAACGCAGGTTGCCACATGGTCATATTCTAATATTTCTTCATCGTGATGACAAATTCCCGGAGGTTGCAAATGTAGACAAAATAATTAGCGCCGAGATACCCGATCCTACTGAATACCCATTATTATATGTTGTTGTTAAGGAGAATATGATACATGGTCCATGCGGCAAGGATTTCCTAACTTCCCCGTGTATGGTTGCATCTAAGTGCTTGAGAAACTTCCCAAAGAGGTGCATCGATAGCACAACGGTTGATGACGACGGATATCCTGTATATAGGAGAAGGGAGAAGGGGTTTACTATGCAAAAGAGTGTATGCGTACTTGGCAATGAGTGGGTTGTTCCATATAACGCTCAATTATTACTTAAATATCGTGCCCATATAAATGTCGAGTGGTGTAATCAAGCTCGATCAATCAAGTATTTGTTCAAGTACATAAATAAGGGTCCTGATCGAGCCACAATGCAGTCGTCCTACCGACGCCGAAACGATCAGAATCCAGACCAAATAGGTGAGATACAAAGATTCCATGTTTGTCTTTATATCTCAGCCTGCGAATCTGTGTGGAGAATCATTGGCTTTGATATACATTATAGGACACCTCCGGTTGAAAGATTGCGGTTTCACCTTCCTGATGAGCAAAGCGTTGTTTTTAACGACGAAGACCCTATCGATGCGGTCATTGAAAATCCCACAATTGGTATGACAAAGTTTTTGGCTTGGATGGATTGTAATAAGTCTAACGAGGAAGCACAACAACTATTATATAGCCAGTTTCCTACGAAATTCTTGTGGAAAAACGAAGAAAGTGCCTGGCATCCAAGAAAAAGTGGTTTTGCGATTGGCAGAATGCATAATGTTTCCCCCAATTGTGGTGAGCAATATTATATGAGAACCTTGTTGAACTTTGTCAAGGGTCCGAAATGTTATGAGGATATAAGGAGAGTTGATGGCGAATTGAAATCTACTTTTAGAGCTGCATGTTATGCGCGTGGCCTCCTTGGAGATGATAGGGTATACATTGATGCTTTAAAGGAAGCAAGTGATTGGGGTTCTGGGTCTTACTTCAGAAACGTCTTTGTCACTTTATTATTGTTAGGTACTGTAGCAATGCAAAGTATAGTGTGGGAGAAAACCTGGGAGTCTCTTTCAGATGATATCCTATATCAACAACGTAATGCCTTTCCAAACCAAAGTTAGTTGTTAAAAGAGCATTTGTTAATTGTATTTTACCATCTTTTATTTAAGCATTGTCGTGTCATTAGTTCTTAATATACATTTACATTGGCATTTTCTTTTTAATGTCACAGCGTTGCGATTAACAGATGATGAACTTAAGAATTATGCATTACTAGACATAGGAGCATCTCTTCAACAAAATGGCAGTAGCTTACGTAGGTTTGAAGACATGCCCTTTCCTGAATCATCTACAGTTCATCCTGTGAACACGTTAGTTTCAGACGAGTTATCTTATGATAGAGTCGCCTTACGTGAAGAACATTTGCACCTTTTATCATTTATGACTGACGAGCAAAAGTCAGTTTACAATGAGATAATGGACGCAGTCCGTAATAATCGGGGAGGTGTTTTCTTTGTATATGGCTAAGTAGGGACTGGTAAGACGTTTCTCTGGAGAATCTTATGTGCGGAAATGAGAATTAAAGGAGAAATTGTTCTTCCAGTAGCATCCAGCGGCATTGCATCTACCTTACTTCCCGGTGGAAGGACAGCTCATTCGAGATTTGGTATTCCAATCTCTACAGTTGAAATCTCTACGTGTCCCGGGATTAAACCAAGAAGTGATTTAGCTGAACTCTCGCTTAGGGCAAAGCTTATTATATGGAACGAAGCACCACTGACGCACATATATGCTTTCGAGGCTCTTGACATGAGTTTAAGAGATGTCATGCCTTTTTCAAACAACGGAGATGTCAATCAACCCTTTGGTGGTAAAGTTGTGGTATTTGGAGGTGATTTTCGACAAATACTTCCCCTTATCCCGAAAGGCAGCAGATCATAAATCGTGAATGCGTCACTTTGTTCTTCAGATTTATGGACTACGTGCAAGGTACTAGAATAAACTGCCTTATTTGAATAAATTGTTTTTTTATGATACGTTATTGTTATTATATTTATGAAAATACATATGACCTTCTATATTTCTTATTTGTTACTCATACAAGGTGTTGAAATTAACAAAAAACATGCGCCTTCAAGTCGGAGATTGATGCTCCAATGTTGCTGAGATAAGGGATTTTGCAGAATGGATATTGAAAGTTGGTGACGGGGAAGCTGGCGAACGAAACGACGGGGAAGTTGAGTTAGAGTTGCCGAACGACCTTTTGATTAACAACATTACCGATCCCATTGCTTCAATTGTAGATACCATTTACCCATCTCTTCAGAATCAACTATGGAATCCTGAGTATCTTCAGGAGAGGGTCATCCTTGCACCTACACATGAGATTGTCAAGTTGGTTAATGAGTACGTATTATCTCAAATTGACAGAGATGCGAAAATTTACTACAGCTCATATGAAGTTAGTAAGGATGAGAGCAATCTTGGGGTTCGTGATCTATATTCCACGGAGTTTCTTAACTGTATTATGTGTTCTAGCCTTCCAAATCACGAATTAAAGCTGAAGATAGGTGCTATAGTGATGCTCCTCAGGAATATTGATCAATCTCGCGGATTATGCAACGGCACTCGACTAATAGTTACAGACTTAGGATCACGTGTAATTCGAGCAACAGTCGTATCAGGAAGTCATAACGGCCATAAAGTGCATATTGCTCGTATAACCCTTACTCCATCTTATTCCAGCAAGTTCCCCGTACTGTTTGACATAAGACAATACACCGTGGCGGTGTGTTTTGCAATGGCTATGAATAAGAGCCAAGGGCAGTCTCTAGCACATGTTGGGCTTAATCTTCCAAGGTCGGTGTTTACTCATGGCCAACTCTATGTGGCTATTTCAAGAGTGACAAGCAAAAAGGGACTGAAGATTTTGATTGTGATAATGACAAACACATGTCGAGTAAAACAAATAACGTAGTGTTTAAAGAAATTTTTGAGAAGTTATAGTACAATTGACTTATAATTGTACACCGTAGCACATTTATTGTTGATTTTTCATTCAAATCTTTGTACCTTTGTTATGTTTTTATATATGAATATATAAGGCTGTTTTTTTTCATTATTTTCTTATTTTATACACACATGATAGGAACACATACTCACATTGAAAACAAAATTATGATACGCTGATGATCATTATTTATATACATATTTTATGCTTCCCTTAGTTACATTTAACTCGATTTACCGTCTTTCCTTGCTTGTTTCTATGCCATTTTAGCTAGAATATAGATTATGCCGCTTCTATTATGTTTTAATGCAGATTGGATGCATTTGGAGCTTTTTGAGTAGATATGAAGCATGGCGGAGTTGGATCGTAGAAGGTTAGGCACGGGAATCGAGAATGAAAGAGAAGAAATGAAGAAAAGTGAAGAAACGAGCCTAAATGAAGGATGCTCGACCGAGCAGAAGAGTCTTGCTCGGTCGAGTCGCAGTGTTCTCTTGCTTGATCGAGCAGAATCACTTTGCTTGATCGAGCAACCTAATATTTCGGCGGCTTTCTAATATTTTTCTAAACTTTAACCTAATTAAATTAGATTTTTTTATTATAAAAAGAAAGCTCGTCTTTCATAATTAGACATGCTTTTTAGTGCTTTCTTATGCTTTAATATTAGAAAACCTAATTTAGCTTTCTTTGTCTCTGGATTTTATTCATCAAAGACGATTATCTTTAGTTCAACTTGTAATCGATATTCTTCAATCTTTCTTGTTATTCAGTTAATTACCTTCTTGTTCTTTAATTATTCTTTGTTCATCCTTTCATAATTATTAATCATGTTTACTTTGTTTATTATCGTTGTTATTAATATCGTCATGAGTAGCTAAATTCATTTCTGGGGTTGAAAGGGGATCTAGGATTGTTAGAAGGGGTAGATTGATTAATTGAATTGCAATTGCATGGTTATCGTTTGATTATCGTTTTAATTCTCGTTGTTTGATTACTGGCCAGGATTAATTAACTAGTCTCGCAAAGTAGGATTGACACCGACCGGGTGAAGACTAAGATAGGCTACGATAATTGAATAGAACTCGTTTAATGATAGCGATCGCATGTTAAATTGTAGATCTAAAGGGCATAATTGAGTCGACTGATCTTGTGACCTTAGATAACTTTATTGCATGATAGTTGATTACATCCCTACCCCTGAACAATAATCCTAGTAAACCTGAGACCCTAGACTTTTAATCTCATTGTTTTCAACCTTATTAGTTTGTTATTGCTTATTATTAGTTGTTATTATTATAAGTTGTTATTGTTTGCTATTAGTTATTGTAATTGATTGCTTTTAGTTTAGAAACCACAATTCAAACCCCGAAATTGTTACTATAGAGACAAACCTAGTTTAACAGATTAGAATACTACCGCCTCCCTGTGGATTCGATATCTTGCTTACCGCTGACTATTAGTTAGTAGTGAATTAGGTTTACTTTGATTAAGGAGACGCGACTTTAACCTTATCAAATTTGGCGCCGTTGCCGGGGAGGCAACAGTTTTCTGTTTGTTTCTACTAAGTTTGTCTTTTTCGTCTCAGGGAACCTAAGTTCCTTGAGACCGTTCTCTTCCTTTTCTTTAGTTTTTGTTTATGCCCAGGTGTTCTAGGTCCGTTCTCGTGCCCTACGATTCCGAACCAGAGAATCCTCTCCGAGCTAGACGAAACTTTTGGAAGGAAATTCAAGAAGCGGAAGACTTGAGTTCGCTTGAAACAGTTTACGCTGAATTCGTCGCAGAAAAACCATCCTTAGAAGAGGATACACCTATTTCTGCACCCACTACAACCATGCCTACTCTAGCCAGCCATTCGGAGCCTACCGTTGCATCTTTTCGCATGGGATTCAAACTCCCTACTATGGGTAATAGTACTTTTGAGATTCATCCATCTTATATCTCTTTGGTGGAGCGAAACATGTTTGGAGGAAGCCCAAGTGAGGATCCTGCTAAACATACGGAGAAAGTCACCAATTATTGTTGCTCTATTCCTTTGACGGGTGGGGTGACGCAAGATCAGATTAAGTTGGTGTTGTTTCCCTTTTCACTACGAGACGGGGCAGAAGATTGGTTGAGTGAGTTAGATATGGCTGCACTTGGCATCACCGATTGGAATTCTTTGGCTCTTGCATTCTACGAAAAGATATTTCCGCCACAGAAAACCAATGCCATTCGAAGTCAAATCACAAGTTTCAAACAAGGTCCCAATGAGAACTTTAATGAGGCCTGGGTTCGCTTCAAAAAGCTTGTCAAGTCTGTTCCACATCATGGTTTTGATACTTGGTTCCTATGCAACCAATTTTATAATGGGTTATATGATGATCAGAGGACGCTGTTAGATTCTGCTGCTAATGGGAGATTCCAAAATAACACTACTGATGCCAATGCTTGGAAGTTAGTTGATGAGATGGCTACTCACACTGCTGAGTATGGGAATCCTAGGGGTAATGTGAGGAGAGGAGGTTCGAATAATGCAGTTGCAGCTCAGTTGGAGGCATTAACTGCCAAAATTGCCGAGTTACAAACTTTAAAGTCCTTGGAAAATAAGCAAACGGTTCATGCCATGGTTCAACAAGAGCCAACCTGTGAAAGATGTGGTACTATGGGACATAATGCAGTGGAATGTATGAGTACGGTTGAGCAAGTACTTGCTTTTCAATCTCTTAAGCAACGTACACCTTACTCCAATTTTTACAATGAAAGGACGAAGGAGCATCCCAATTTCTCTTACCGAAGTCAGAATGTTTTTAATCCTACCCCACCGCCAGATCAACAACAAGGTTCATCTTATGTGATTCCTCAGAATCGCAATTTCCAAGGTAATTACAATCGTTTCAATCAAGGAGGCCAAAACTTTCAACAACCTCCACCTCCACCACCTCCAAGTAATGATATAGCGGAATTGAAAGCCATGTTGCAGCAGAGTCTTATGATACAACAAAAGCAAGATGCTCAGATCTCACAGTTAATAGCTCATAATAAGATGGTTGATACTCAAATTGCCCAATTGGCAATTCAAAATCCACATAAACAACCAGGTAATCTTCCTCCTCAAGGACACCCTCCACATGAACAAGCCAATGCAATCACTTTGAGGAGTGGAACCCATTACAAAGGCCCTGAAATGATAGGGGATGAAACCAATAAAAGCTTGGAAGTTGCTGATCAAAGTTTGAAAAACAGCAAAAAAGGGGCTGAAAATAAGGTTGCTCGATCGAGCAGCACCCCCTTGCTCAATCGAGCAATCCTTGAAAAAGTTGAAAATTCTGCTCGAAAAGTTCCTGAAAGTTACTGTTCTGAAAAACTCGATCGAGCAAGCCCTCTGCTCGATCGAGCAACCCCTGATTAGGATGATAACACTTCTAATTCATCTTCCATAGCTAAAGAAGCCGAGCCAATTGTCATTGCACTTCCCTTTCCGCACCGCCAACATAAATCCAAGCTTGATAAACAGTTTGGGAGGTTTATGGAAGTGGTCAAGAATTTACAAGTGAGTGTACCTTTTACTGAGTTGATCACTCAAGTGCCGGCTTATGCAACGTTCATGAAGGATATATTGACAAGAAAGCGGTCCTTTAATGAAGTGGAGACAGTTGCATTTACTGAGGAATGCAGTGCCGTGTTGCAATTCAGATCACCACCTAAGCTAAAGAATCCAGGGAGTTTTTCTATTCCCTGTAATATAGGTTTCTTAGCCATAGATAAAGCCCTTTGTGATTTAGGGGCTAGTGTTAGTGTCATGCCATTTTCTATATGCAAAACGTTAAATATGGGTCAACTTACTGTTACAACCATGACCTTACAAATGGCCGACCGTTCTATTAAACACCCTTTAGGGATTTTAGAAGACGTACCGGTTAGAGTAGGGAAGTTTTTCATACCAGTTGACTTTGTTGTCTTAGATATGGCTGAGGACACCCAAATTCCTATCATCTTGGGACGACCATTCCTCCATACTACAGGGGCGGTTATAGATGTTAAGAATAGGAGACTTACACTAATAGTGGGGGATGATACAATCACTTTCAATTTAGACAATGCCATGAAACACCCCATGTTAGAAGAGACATGTCATAGAGTCGATATTGTGGATTTATCTATTGATGACTGTCTTTCTTTGTATTTGAATAGGGATCCTCTGGAGATCGCCTTAATTTCCAGCACTGCTGAAGCTGGAAGCTCACGGAATGAAGAAGTAGTTGAGATGGAAAAACTGCTCACAGGAGAGGATTGCAAATTACGGAAGGTTTATAGCTTAGGTAACCCCCCTAAGGTTACCGAGATAAAGAAACCTGAACTTAAACCCCTCCCCTCTCATCTTAAGTATGTTTTCCTTGATTCCCATGAGATGAATCCTGTAATTGTCAGTGCTAGCCTATCTCAAAGCCAACTTACTGATTTGTTGGTGGTTTTAAAAAGACATAAAAAGGCTATAGGTTATAGCATTGACGATTTACAAGGTATTAGTCCTGACTTTTGTATGCACCGTATCCACTTAGAAGAAGACCATAAACCTTGTAGGCAGGGTCAGCGTCGTTTCAACCCCACTATGCAAGAGGTAGTTAGAAAAGAGGTGCAGAATTGTTAGATGCAGGAATCATTTATGCTATTTCTGATTCAAAGTGGGTCAGTCCTGTTCAGGTAGCCCCTAAAAAGGGAGGGACTACGGTCGTCACCAATGAGAAAAACGAGCTCATATCTACTAGACTAGTGACTGGGTGGAGGATGTGTATTGATTATAGGAGGCTGAATGTAGCCACTAAGAAAGACCACTTCCCTCTTCCCTACATTGACCAAATGTTAGAGCGTCTAGCGTGTCATTAATATTTTTGTTATCTAGACGGCTACTCGGGATTTTTTCAGATCCCCATTCATCCTGACGATCAGGAAAAGATTACCTTCACATGCCCTTATGGTGTCTTTGCTTACCGAAGAATGCCTTTTGGGTTATGTAATGCCCCCGCGACCTTTCAACGTTGTATGATGGCTATATTTTCTGATTATATCGAGTCTATTATGGAGGTCTTTATAGATGACTTCAGTGTTTATGGGACCGATTTTGATAGTTGTTTAGCTAATCTGACTAAAGTCTTACAACGTTGTGAGAAGAATAATCTTGTGTTAAACTAGGAGAAGTGCCACTTCATGGTAACTGAAGGGGTGGTACTTGGTCATTTGGTGTCTGGACGAGGCATCCAAGTGGATAAAGCTAAAGTGGAAGTGGTTGAGCAATTACCGTACCCGGTGAATGTTAAAAGTGTTAGAAGTTTCCGTGGTCATGTGGGGTTCTACTGCCGTTTTATTAAGGATTTTTCAAAGATTACTCAGCCAATGACTAAGCTTCTCCATAAGGATGCCCCGTTTGTGTTTACTGATGAGTGTGTTAAGTCTTTTGACAGGATTAAACAAGCTCTAATCTCATCTTCTATTATCCAGTCTCCTGATTAGACATTGTCGTTTGAGATAATGTCTGATGCCAGTGACTATGCAGTTGGGGCTGTTTTGGGGCAAATGAAGGATAAGGTGCTACATGCAGTTTACTATGCCAGTAAGACGTTGGATGATGCACAAGTTAACTATGCTACCACTGAAAAGGAGTTACTTGCGGTTGTCTTTGCTTTGGATAAGTTTAGAGCCTATCTTGTGGGTTCTAAGTTGATAGTCTATACTGACCATGCATCACTGAAGTACTTGTTGGCTAAGAAGGAAGCCAAACCTCGACTTATTCGTTGGATCTTGTTGTTACAAGAATTTGATTTGGAGATCCGGGATAAGTCAGGTGCTGAGAATGTGGTAGCTGACCATTTGTCTCGTCTAAGGTTTAAAGGGGGAGATTCCATCCCTATTGATGATTCGTTTGCTGATGATCATCTCCTTGCCATTACCATGGAGACTCAATGGTTTGCCGATTATGCTAACTTTTTGGTTGGGGGAATTATGCCTCCCGATCAATCCTATCAGCAAAAGAAGAGGTTTCAACACGATGTCAAGAGGTATTTTTGGGATGATCCTTATCTATTCCGGGAATGTGCCGACGGCATTTATCGACGATGTATTTCAGAGGGTGAGGTACATGCTATCCTTTCTCATTGTTACTCTTCTTCATATGGCGGTAATCATGGTCCCTCAAGGACATTTGCTAAAGTTATGCAGTCGGGTTTTTACTGGCCGACTATTCTCAAGGATGCTACTACTTTTGTCCGTTCTTGTGACGCGTGTCAAAGGACGGGTATTATTTCGCAAAGGTATGAGATGCCTCAAACGGGTATTTTGGAAGTTGAAATATTCGATGTTTGGGGTATTGACTACCAAAGGCCATTCCCATCTTCCCATGGTAACCAATATATTCTAGTAGCAGTTGATTATGTCTCCAAATGGGTAGAAGCCATTGCCACTCCCACTTGTGATGCCAAAGCAGTTATTAAACTGTTTCAGAAGATCATTTTCCCACGATTTGGGGTTCCTCGTGCTCTCATTAGCGATGGAGGAAAGCATTTCAATGAACGCCATCTTAACTCTTTATTGAAGAAATATGGCGTTACACATCGTCGGGGGTTAAGTTATCATCCGCAGACAAGTGGTCAGGTAGAGGTTTCTAATATGGAGATTAAGTCTATCCTTGAGAATGTTGTGAGTAAATCCAGGAAGGATTGGAGTCGTAAGCTCGATGACACCTTATGGGCTTAAAGAACTGCTTTTAAGACTCCAATCGGTGCTTTTCCATATCGGTTAGTCTATGGCAAGGCGTGCCATTTACCGGTAGAACTTGAGCATAGGGCTATGTGGGCCATAAAAGAGCTTAATATGGATCCCTCACTGGCGGGTGAGAAAATACTTATGCAACTGAACGAGCTTGATGAGTTTCGATTGCATGCCTATGATAGTGCTCGGGTTTACAAAGAGAAGACCAAGAAATGGCATGACAAGCATATTGTGACACCCTCAAATTAGCGGAAAGAAAAAAATAATTTAAATACATAATGAAGGTGTCTGAAATAAAAAGGGTCATTACAAAACGGAAATAATATTCTACAAAGAAATATACAAGACGGGAGACATATCTCCCGTATAAATACGGAAATAAAAGAGTGTATAATAATATACAAACTATGAACCGAATATAGGTCCAAGGTAAATACTTCGCTCGCTAGCTCGTCAATGTACCCCAAATATGCATTCACCACCTGTTCGACCGCATTAAATAAAAACACGGAAGCCACAGTCAGTGGGGAGTAACTCCGAGTTCCCCCAGCCACGAAATGTCGAGTTTAATAAAACATGAATAACATAAAAGCAATGTATATGAACAATACAAAACTTTAACATATATGATATGCTTTTCATGTTATGAAACAGATAACTAACAATTAACCTAGCATGTGAAAGCTATCATGTGAAACCGATAATAACCTATAACTCGAGGTAGGGAAGCTGGTATGCTAGCTCAGAGGTTCCTCTCAGAAACATGGCCATGATACACTCAAACCCTAATCAACACGTAATCATGTGAATCAGTTAACAATCGGTAATCCCAACTCTATCAATCTTAGCCGGCTTGCATCTCACCTTCTAAAACTCATAGAATCATACAAACATGAAAGACCAATACTTCTACAAACA